>CAIGQW010055747.1:6799704-6849629 GCA_903798125.1 Danio choprae | reverse complement strand
CGGATGACGCGGACGAACACTGACAGTACCCCCCCCTTTTGAAGGCGTGGTCCCCGCGCCTTCAACAGGAAACAAAAAGGAGGATGGTAGAAGGGGAGGGTACAAAGGAGGAGTCCAAGGGGGAGACAGGAAGGGAACTGGAGCAGGAGGACCCAGGACACAGCCAGAAGGACGGCCCCGGGCGGAGTCGAGGAAGGGCGGGACCATGGAGGAGGAGTGGCTGCTGACTCCAGGGGGCCGACCGAGGGAGACGCCGCTGATGGCGGTGGAGCCCAAGGAAGGGACGGAGAGCCGAAGGGCGAAGGTGACGCCGAGGCTTCTGAGGGCCGGGCGAAGCAGGCGGCTCACCCGAGCAAGGCGACGGCGGGGTTCCGGAAGCCCGCAGCGTAGCCAGAGCAACAGAGGACCAAGGCGTAGCTGGAGGGATGGAGGAGCTCAACACAGCCGGTGGGACGGTGCGATGAGGTGCAGCCGGAAGAGTGGAGTCCAGAGGCGAAGGAAGGGCGACGACTGACCAAGGTGGAGCCGGAGGGACGAGGGAGCCTGGCGGAGCTGGTGGGCGGACGGCCCACGACGAAGACGAGGGAGGAGTGAGCCAACGCGGAGCCCTGGGGTCGAAGGGCCGAGGTGGAGTCCGCAGCTCGGAGGCCGTAGGAGCTGACGCTAGGCGACACCCTCCGGAGGGTGACGCAGACAGGCAGTACCCATAGGCGCGCTCCATTTCCGGAGCTGGAGCGTGAGCTGGGGGGCTGGCTGACTGCAGCAGTGCTGGAGCTGGATGACTGGCTGCAGTTCTGGGGGACCGTGGGAAGCTACTCATGATCCTGGAGCTGTGGCTTTTTTCTAGAGAGAAGATTAAAAAACTGTGTAGAAACAGTTGTTTGCTGTCTGGAAACAGCAGCAGGTAGATGCTGTCTAAAAACAGCGGGTGAATAAAAATGAAGCCCCAGAAGCCAATGAGTAGCCTCCCAGTGATCAGTCGCTGTCCATCTGCATAGGGGGGGTGGGCGGGACTCTCGCTGGTTCCGCGGGGTAGCCGCCAGGACTCCCCCTCTTGGCGGTGTTGCCGGCACACACACCTGGTCAGACGGGTGTTTAAGCTCCTCCATCTCAACGCAATTCCGCTCTGTCGCTCTAGGGGGCGATGGCTCATTGGTCGGGGGTGGCTCTCCGTCTGCGGTGGGCTCTGGCAAGCGCTCCCTGCAGGTGGACGATGTTGATTGGCTGGTCACTGGGTCGGGAGTGGCACTGACGAGATCCTCCAGGAAGGCGGTGAGTGGAAATATTTTACTCGCCAGTGTCCACTCCATCTTTGCGGCGGTGTTGCCCTGAGGACCATCTTCGGGCGATCGTGCTCTGTAACAGATGATGGGCGTGGAGAGCACGTCGCCCGGAAAGCTGTTCGTAGTCGCTCGGCTATGGTCCTCAGGGCTGCTTTCCCCCTGCTCCAGCAGGTGGTGACGGGAAACGGAAGGACGGACGGGATTAAAGGGAACACGGAGGGAGAAAAATAAAACACTGAGGGGAAAAAAGGACTATAAAAAGAAAATCGGGGGAAAACACGCCGCTAACTGTGGGTCCGGTATTATGTAACGCCCGGAGGGCGGAGGATAACATGACGAGAGGGAGACAGATGAACATTACAAAAACGGGTTTATTCAAACTTACGGGGAACATACACAGGATACGGAGAGACAGGCAGACACAGGACCACACGATTCAAGGACGAACCAAAATACCGGACAACAATGGACACAGACGAAAGGGTATATATGGAGGACAGATTGATTACACAGATGACACAGAAGGGATGAACACAGGTGGAACAGATTAACAATGACGGTGGCGGGAGAAGGACAAAGAAAGCACATGACATAAACAAAGGATGACGCGGACGAACACTGACAAATTGTACATTTTTTGATTGTCAGTTGTATTTTAAAAAAAGTTATGCTGAATAAAAAGCATAAATATGTATACAGTTATGTTTGGCTTTTGACACATTATTTCAAATATGTGGCTAAGAAATTACTATTAACTTCTTGCTTTAGCAGCTCAGTAAATTTGGTTTTAGGTTTGATATTCTCAGGACATTCCCGCACACAATTTTAGGGATCATCTGCGAAGTACATTGACAGAACCAAAGCACACAATAACATAAAGAAGAAAAAAGTATTTCTAGAAGATTCCAGTAAATGGTTAGAGGACAGACTGGTTTACTACAGCACAGGTAACAAGGCTACTACAGCCGTGGCTAAAAGTTTTGAGAATGACACAAATATTAGTTTTCACAAAGTTTGCTGCTAAACTGCTTTTAGATCATTGTTTCAGTTGTTTCTGTGATGTACTGAAATATAATGACAAGCACTTCATACATTTCAAAGGCTTTTATCGACAATTACATGACATTTATGCAAAGAGTCAGTATTTGCAGTGTTGGCCGTTCTTTTTCAGGACCTATGCAATTCGACTGGGCATGCTCTCAATCAACTTCTGGGCCAAATCCTGACTGATAGCAACCCATTCTTTTATAATCACTTCTTGGAGTTTGCAAATTAGTGGGTTTTTGTTTGTCCACCCGCCTCTTGAGGATTGACCACAAGTTCTCAATGGGATTAAGTACTGGGGAGTTTCCAGGCCATGGACCTAAAATTTCAACGTTTTGGTCCCTGAGCCACTTAGATATCACTTTTGCCTTATGACACGGTGCTGTATTGTGCTGGAAAATGCATTGTTCTTCACCAAACTGTTGTTGGATTGTTGGAAGAAGTTGCTGTTGTAGGGTGTTTTGATACCATTCTTTATTCATGGCTGTGTTTTTGGGCAAAATTGTGAGTGAGCCCACTCCCTTGGATGAGAAGCAACCCCACACATGAATGGTCTCAGGATGCTTTACTGTTGGCATGACACAGGACGGATGGTAGCGTCCACCTTTTCTTCTCCAGACAAGCCTTTTTCCAGATGCCCCAAACAATCGGAAAGGGGCTTCATCTGAGAATATGACTTTGCACCAATGCCCAGCATTCCATTCGCCATACTTTTTGCTGAAGATCAAACTGTCCCTGATGTTTTTTTTTTGGAGAGAAGTGGCTTCTTTGCTGCCCTTCTTGACACCAGACAATCTTTCGAAAGTCTTCGCCTCACTGTACGTGCCATTCTTGAGCAAGCTCTGCACTGGTGGCACTCCGATCCTGCAGCTGAATCCTCTTTGGAGACGATCTTGGCTGTTGCTGGACTTTCTTGGATGCCCTGAAGCCTTCTTAACTGAACCTCTTTCCTTGAAGTTCTTGATGATCCTATAAATTGTTGATTTAGGTGCAATCTTAGTAGCCACAATATCCTTGCCTGTGAAGCCATTTTTATGCAACGCAGTGACTGCACGCGTAGGTCTTTGCAGGTCTCCATGCCTAACAATGGAAGAACTATGATTTCAAACATCACTCTCCTTTTAACATGTCAAGTCTGCCATTCTAACCCAATCAGCCTGACATAATGATCTCATCAACATTCTCACCTGAGTTAACAAGACGATTACTGAAATGATCTCAGCAGGTCCTTTAATGACAGCAAGGAAATGCAGTGGAAAGGATTTTTTTCAGGATTAAGTTAATTTTCATGGCAAAGAAGGACTATGCAATTCATCTGATCACTCTTTATAACATTCTGGAGTATATGCAAATTGGTATTATAAAAACTTAAGCAGTACATTTTTAATTTTTATGTAATTCTCAAAACTTTTGGCCATGACTGTACATACAAAGCAGAAATAGGCAATATCTCTTGTCATAAGCATAAAGTACACATCAGCTATAGCACTTAAATGCTATTTTCTTAAATGCACATTTTCCCCTTGATTTATATATACATCACACAAATATATAGGAAAAATATTTACAGTATTTCACCTAGATGTAAGCTTCTCATTCTAAAGTGTGTTCACAGTCCTAGGGACTAGGAGATTTTCCTAATATTTCCATTACAGTACACAAAAATTCTAGAAAAATATTTACGCTAATTCAGCCAACTGTAATTTCTCACTCTAAAGATTCCCAGAGGGATTGCCTTACTACGGGTCAGAATTTACCCATATTTGCATTCATATGTGTACAGTACATAAATATTGAAGAAAAATACTTACAGTAATTCACCCAACTGTATTTTTCTTTTTCATTTTAAAGTGTGTAGCACATCCCCAGAAGCCAAAATGACTTACTACAAGTAAGATTTATTCATATTTTTATTTATATAAATATACAGTATGCAAATAATTTAGAAAAAATATTTACAGTAATTCACCCAACTGTAATTTTCTCATTTAAAAGGGTGTAGCACATTCCCAAAGGCCAGACAGAACTACTCAACTAGAGATTTATTCATATTTCTATTCATATAAATATACAGTATGCACATATAAAAAAAAATATTTACAGTAATTCACCCAACTGTAATTTTAAAATTGTAAAGGGTGTAGTACATTTGCATAGCCCAGACTGGCTTACTACAGGTGAGATTTTACCCGTATTTTCATTCATTTTTGTACAGTACACAAAATTTGAAGAAAGATATTTCCAGTAATTCACCCTACTGTATATTTATTTAAATGTATATTTAAAAGGTGTAGTACATTCGCAGAGGCCTCACTGACTTACTACAGGTGAGATTTTACCCATATTCATTCATATTTTTTCAGTACACAAAATTGTTTTGAAAAATGCTTATGACAAGAGATATTGCCTATTTCAGCTTTGTATGTACTGTATAGTGTCCGGCCTCTAACCATTTACTGGAATCTTCTCGAAATACTTTTTTCTTATTTACATTACTGTGCGTTTTGGTTCTGTCCCTAAAATTGCGTGCACTAATGTTCGGCGAATAACACACCTAAAACTAACTTTACCGAAATCGGGCCTACTGTTCTTGATGGGCGTCCTTTTTTTTTTTTTTTTTTAAACAAACTTTGCTTTTTAGAAATCAACAATTTAAAAAATATTTTAAACCAGCCAAAGTGGCTAATGTGTGTGAATAACCCGCCACATCTGAAATCTACCAGTGTTACTGTCAAGCCCTGATAACTTATATTTGATTAACCTTAACTTAATTTGATTGTAATGCAATACACCTTTTGTAAAGCTGCTTAAACAATAATTATTGTAAGAAGCACTATACAAATACACTTGAATTGAATTGAACAAACAAATAAATATGAAGAAACAAATGTGTAAAATAAGGATTAAAAATAAATGTTGAAATAATGCAGAAATAAATCAATTCTAATTGAGTCAGAATTGGCATTCCAGCGAGGCATAATTTTTTCCACACAAATACTTAAGAAACGTTATTTGGTTATGCAAGTTTAAAAACAAGAAAACTATTAAAAGTAAATATTAAGTTGAATTGTTACTAGGCTACATTTTGACAGTTATTTTACATCATCAATAGGCTGTGTTGTTGAGCACATTTCCTTTTTTCAAGTTCATAGAAATACTCTGTAGTTGCTGATGCAGACACTAGAGAGCACACGCGCCCCTCTGCGCTCTTTTCAACCTCAAAATCTCACTAAGGAAGAATAACACAGGGCCGCAGCAGAAGCAAAATGGCCGACGTGGAAATGGATTTACAGAGTAAGCGACTGAATAACGGGTAAGAACACGTGCGTGGTGTAACACCACCAATAAAGCTTTTTAAAGTCTGTAATTCGAATGGGGGGTTTAGGGGAAATTGTCGTTGTGTCCGTCTCGTGGTAAACTACGGGGGCTTTGACATCTAATTGTTCTATCATGCTAGTGTTAGCATGCTAATGCTAAATGATCTTGCAAACGAAGTCACCCATCAAGATTCATTTTAAGAAATCAATTCATTATGCTTAATAGAATCTTGGTTTAAACCCTTTAGGTCTGACACTCGTTACACAATCGGTTTCATATCTATTAAACTGCTCGTTTCATGATTTAAACTCTAACGTTAAGTAACTCAGATATACATACGTAAAAATAAACGCAAACAGTATGACACAGTGCATAATATAAAGATCAAGGAACCGTTAGATCTAAAATAACCGTCTGCAAATTATTCTGGGGAACATTCGATATAAAAATAATAAGCCCTATTACCAGTGCATTAAATAAAATACTATTCTGAGTTGGTTACATACCTTACAGAATGGTTTATAGTTACAGCTGTAGTATACATATAATGATTTATGGCATAATGATTTATATGTATGTATGCACATGAGTTACAATTAATATTAAATATAAATAACCGTCTCTGGATAAATATGGTACCCAGACAGTTCCAATAATAATATATTTACAGAAATGAAATGCTATAAGCTCAGTTTTTCAGTGTTTTTCAGCCACCGATAAACCTCCGGTGATAGGTTTATGTCACTAACACATTTCATAAGTTTCCTTTTATGTATGTAATTAGCTTTTTAGTCATTGAAATCAGGGAATTTATTATTTGGCTTGGTCATTTTCCGTTCGCCGTGCTGGAGATGATCAGACTGCGCAAAAGGTGTGCATAGTAGAGCACCTCGATTACAGCTCTCTCAGAGCTCTCATCTGATTGGCGAAAGGGTAGGAGTGACCTACTTGCTGCCAGGAAATTTAAAAAATACACGCATATCCAGGGAGATTCGTACGTGAAAGAGGATTTTGCACATTCTCATTCAGAATAAACTGCAAATTTTAAACATTCAAAACTTTTTGTAAAGTGATATACATTTGTAAATGGTGTTTTGCATTTGCGAAATGTATTTTATGAGAATGGTTTTTGTGCATGTGAATTCTTATATATATATATATATATATGTATATATATGTACACACACGGACACCATTTGTAAATTCAAAACACAATTCAGAAATGCACAAATCCAATTCATAAATTCAAAACCCAATTCACAAATACACTAGTAAAAAGCATAAATATTTCCACAAATGCATGTTACCTAAATAGACTTAAAATGTTTGCTCAAATATGTATATCAGCTTCTTGAAATGATTTTCACCCTCCATTTATGAATGATTAGGTTCGATCACTGGATTTGCGTTTTGAAAATCGTCACATGTGCATGTAGTGTTTTGTACATATTCTATTTTGAATGATATTTAGCCAAAAGGGGGTCCAACCCAGTAACTACTAGGTTGTACCTAATAAAGTGGCCGGTATGTATGTATGTATGTATGTAAGGGGTGCAATGGGTCTTGGTAAAAAATCGTATTGTCCTGTTGTCCTCTCACGGTTCGGTGTGCCCTGTGATCCACGGTTCAGAATATACATTATCAATATTGGTTTGATGATAAAAACAACTGCAACAAAGCAAAAAAGTTCCACCTTTGTACGCTTCCGATTATTTTTCACATGCATTGCACAGGCGAAGACCTGTCCAATCTCGTCTTAGTATGTAAATCAGTTGTTGACATCACGTTTCCTCGTGTGTGTGTGTGTGTGTGTGTGTGTGTGTGTGTGTGTGTGTGTGTGGAGTTTCTGGGAGTTGGCAAGTAAAGGAGAAAGTGCTGGTGAGACCAAAAGACTGCATTGCCATCAGTGTTTCAACAGACACTCAGGGCCCTATCATACACCCGGCGCAATAAGCCACAAGACGTGTTTGGCGTGACTTGTTGCTATTTTCACACGTTTTGTGCCACACTGATTAAATAGCAAATCCATTTGCGCCACTTTGTGAACCCATGGGTGTGCCGGTCTGGAAAGGAGGTGTGTTAAGGCGCATTATTGGCGCGTTGCTGGGGAACTGAAACTGAAGGAACTGAACTTTGAGGAACTGAAATAGACTGCGACATTGACCATCTAAATGCCAGTCCAAAGTCCAGCGCAGAGCACGTTAGTTATGCATCTATGGGAGTCCAAACGCTTACACATCGCTTAATACACACAGGATGTACAGCAATACACAAATATCATTACTTATGAAAAAATTTAAGGATTAAAATGTTACAAAAATTATTATTTTCTACATAAATATAAAAACCACTACCTTCATGCCTTCATCTCAGGGGGCTTTTTTCAGTTTATTCATGACAATTTGTGTAATAATAATAATAATTATTATTATTATTAGCAGTATTATTTATTATATGCATATTTATGTTTGTTTTAATAAAAACAAGTTTAGATTTGTCCACCTGTCAGGTTTTGGAGACGTATCCATCACCCTATGGGGCATAAGAATAGGACGTGTGTTTGGATATAACTCGGGTTTTGACCACATTTCGTTATTATTGTTCATTTATTAGTTTGCTGGAAATTAGAACTGAATTTAGAAATAGTTTTGAAACAAATCTTTGCGCTTAACAAAAGAAATTAAATGTGTAGGCTAACGGATTTCTTCAGTGGAGTGCATACATTACCGTTTCCTTATCCACGAAAGTAAAGGAGTAAAAGTTAAGTAAAGAGGCCGAATGGTGGAGTCCCGTTCTGTAGATATTCTTCATCCTCGTGCTGCAGATGGTTTGTTTAACTGTTTTCTCGCTAGTGAAGAGTTCTGTTTTTCCACTTACAAAGTTCGCCATTTGAATAGCAAATGCGCCATGGCGTGACGCAACTGACTCTTAAAGAGAATGGGAGATGAGACTCTGATTGGTTTAATGCACGTTATGCTCAAAACACACCCATAACTCATTAAGGGGAAAAGCACAACCCTGTTAGGCCATGCGCCAGGGCACAAAGCGTATTTTTCTGTCCTTAAAATAGCAAAAGTGGATTCGGACACGCCCTTAATGATTTTGCGCCATGCCGTTTAGACTTTGTGCCTAGACTGTTAAAATAATGCCCTCAGTGTAAATTCAGACAGAAACAAAAAATAAGGAATGCCAAATTGTTATTGTTGCAAAGATGGCCTAGATCAGTGGTCACTAACAGACAAATTGAGGTCCGTGTCCAGACCCAGAAGCTTCCCATATGGACCCGGACCAACTGCAGGTTTGTTATTTCAGTTGCGCTCCCGCTGGGTGTGTTCCTCTCCTGCTACTTATTAATTCTTTACTCGCTGTCTACTAAGAAAAGTTATCTTCTCGATTGACTGTTTCCACTTGATTAAGAGAGAAGAGCCGAACGCTTCGCTTAACTCTTTAAGTTTTATTCACTTTGATAGTCCTGATAAGTGATAATGGATCTCTCTGTAATGATTGGTAAGAAAAATGCATTGTTGCCTTGGTAATGCAAGCATAATGTAAACAGAAATTATCAATTGTCTAAAAGTGCTCAATTATTAAGATATGTTGACAATTATTGATTATTATCTGCATAATTTAAGACTGTTGAGTCAAGATGTAAACCAGAAAAAGTGGAAATTATAGCTTTTTCTCTCTTTATTTTTCTTAAGCATTTTATTTGAACATACAATTTTCAAAATGCCCTACTTTTATTTAATTAATGAGAGAACATGCAAATCTACAGTCATATGTGTGAAGTTTGTTGCATTGTCAGGTGTTTGTTACCCAATAAATATGTATATTGTTCTTTGAATTTTTCTGTAGCCATTTTTTCCAAACATAGAACATATCGTACTAAAACTGTAACCCTAAAACCATTATACATACCGAACCATGAGTAGATTGAACCATTACAACCCTGCTTAAAACATAAGTAATATAATAAAATAAACATAATATAATAAACAAATAGAAGCATAGATAATTATAACAGAGCAAAGAAAAATAAATTATAAACAATTTTTTTTTAAATCATCGCTTGGTTTAGGAAAGTGGCAGGAATGGGGTGGGGGTTTGTATATAAATTTCTTTGTTCTTTGCCTTTGTTTACCTTTCATTTTACCTGATGATAAATTAGGGTTTTCTGTAAAATGGCACACAAGGAGGCAATATTAATTTAGTTAGCTGGAATGCGCATGGTTTCAATAATCAGGTGAAACATGCCAAAGTGTTTTCTTATTTGCGTTCCGTTTCAGTTGACATAATTGTCCTACAAGTGACGGACATTATACATTCAGTTTTGTTTAAACGTATATAAACATTAATGGATCCTAATGGTTATGTTCTTGTCACTGGCGTTAATCGGCTCTAAACATTTTACTTTTTTGAATCTCTATTCCCATAATTACGGTGATCCAGCTTTTTTTTCGTAAAGTATTTAACCTTTACCTTTTCTTACTGACACTAAGTTTATAGTGGGTGGTGATTTTAACTGCATATTGAATCCCTCTTTGAATAAATTTCCAGTTTGTTCAGATCCACCACCTTTCTCCACGTCAGCCATTAAATATCTCACCAAGTCACTGGAAGTTGTTGATATCTGGAGGTTACCCCATCCTACCAAAAAGGAGTGCTCTTTTTCCTTTAAAATAATATTCTAGAAGATACCTTTTTCTAACACATCTAAATATCATGATATATCAATTACTGATCATTCTGCGGTTACCGTATCTCTTAATTTTGGTTTTACAAAACTTAGTTATAATTGGAGATTTAATTCTTACCTCCAAAAAAAGAATTTTTGCCAACGTATTACCGATTATTTGACAGTTTATGGAGGTCAAAGATACAGGTGATGTTTCTGACTTTGGGTTGTGGGAAAATTTTTAAGTAGTGATGAGGTGACATAATTTCCTTTTAGTCAGCAGCAAAGAAGTCCAGACAGAAGCACTTAGTTGAGATAGATGACACTGCAAACTCACAAGAATTAAAGCATATTATGTCACTTAAATATGAATACAACAAAATTATTTTAGAGCAGGTGAATATAATAGTGTTATAAGTTAAGCAAAAGAATTTTAAGATTGGGATAAACCAGATTAGTTTGACAGTTAAAGGAACACTACTTTTATTTGAAAAGGGCTCATTTTACAAGTCTCATAGAGTTAAGCAGTTTACTTGAACCATTTTTTTTTTTTAAACCAGTCAGACGATTTTTGTTTTGAAAGGGTCACTATTAGCTAAGCACAATTGATTAAATTGGATGTGACCATTAGCATTTCGTTGATAAAATGTAAAAAATTTTTGTTATTTTCCTGTTTAAAGGTCAGGCCTGTGTAGCTACATCGTGAAATATTTTTTTATTAACTCAGCTGCTCAATCTTTCTTGTTTTGTTGTATTTACACATTCTTCCCTGTTCTGACCACCGAGTAGGGGCGGCCCTACTCTCTTAAAGAGTCCCATAATAAACACCGTATAAACATCATAATCGCAACACAATTGGCATGAAATTAAACTAACATTATTCTCAGAAGCACATGACTGCAGCAACTACACATTCTCTGATGAGCAGGTGGTCTTTTGTTGGCTTAGCTAGCTACATTAATGCGTCATAGGCAACATTTCCACTGAGCCTCCCTAAAAATGTTGTGATTGGTAACCAAACTGTGCACCATCGTCTATTCCTGCCCGTGTTTCAGAACAATCATTAATCCTCAGACTGCAGAAGCATGGATCAATAATGGAGGACAAGGTGTGCATTTATAAATAAACTGTTATAAGGTCTGCATCTGTGCAGTTCTTTGTAGTTTGTACACTCAGTTTACAAAATGTCATAGGAAACAGGGTTTCTCATCTACTGTCAAGACACACGCACTACAAGTGAGCGCACTACAAAGCACAGCCCCATTTCTTCTGTATCCAGTGGCAAGATGGCAAGTGCTGAACCCCTGTGACCAGTTTTGGTTGGGAAGGTTTTTTGTTTGTGAACAGACAAACAAATAAACAAGGAAGGACACAAACAGGCCAATATGCAAGCATTGCTAACAGTGCAATAACAGAGCAGTGCTAAGTAAATTAATTGTCACGCTTTAGTTTCGCGACTTGATGCTTGTGTGGCTTCTGCGTTTCAATGGCTGGATGACAGTAAGAGCGAAATTAGATGAGACTAGTGTTGCAAGATATAACGATACTAAAAAAGTATCGCGATACCCTGGCTTTCAAAACGATACGATTTTTCATTTTTTTAGTACCGGTACTTTTGAGTGACAATTCAAAACTCCTATCTCGCCAATAGGAGTCAGTGTGGGGGGGTTGCACATTTCTTCGGCAAACTGAGAGTGTGTGTTGAGCTGTTGAACTGAGGGTGGTTGGAGACCCTCTCACACACTCTCTCCATAGTGACAAAACAATGCAGTGAACCCTCACAGCTGGTGGACAGAGCTGATTCACGAAGTGAAATTTGGAATTGCTGACAGTCAGGGCAAGCCCATGAATTTCACAAAGCCTGTGTATCGTGATAACCCATGTGTAAAACACCTCCAACTGTGCACGGCTTGAAGCTTGGAGGAATAATGTAAAATAAACTTAGTTTCTGTGCGTACTAGGGGTGTAACGGTTCAATCTACTCACGGTTCAGTATGTATCACGGTTTTAGTACGGTATGTGTTATGTTTAGAAAAAAAATGGCTACAGAAATATTCACAGTACAAATTAGAGAAAAATATACATATTTATTGGGTAACAAATGCCTGACAATGCAGTAGGCTTCACACATATGACTGTAGATTTGCATGTTCTGTCATTAATTAAATGAAAGTAGGGCATTTTGAAAATGTATGTTCAAATAAAATGCTTTGGGGGACTACCTGTGCGTTTCAGCGAAAATAATGCACACCCTCCAACCAATCAGAATCAAGAATTTCAAAAAACAATGCAATAAAGCTCATTAAAAAAATAGTTATTGCTACTATAAATCTGTCAGGATTTTGAAAATGAGTTACATTGATTTGCTAATTACAGTGAAAATGCAGGTGATACATGAGTGGAGTTGTCGTTGTTTTAACCAGGCAATCAAAGAATATGATGCGGTCATGATACGTTTGTTGCTCATATGAAAAATGCACTTATCTCAGTGAACTCGGTAATGTTTTTAAAGGGATGGCATCAACAGGATTTGACAATTATTTTGATTTAGGAGTATGCCTACATGTGTCAACCCGCAATATGAAATGTATTTTAAAAAGGCATACAATGATGCATCATGTCAGCAGTACTGAAAGTTGCATCTCTCTCTCTCACTGTCTCTCTCGTTAGTTTATTAAATAAATACAGACATTGTAAACTACCTCATCTGTGTTTTCAAATTTAAAGCATGCAGAATGATAAAGCTTGAAGCATTAGAATCGGTACTCATTATTAGCCAATCACCATGACAAGGAATCAGTACTCTATATTGGCTGCAAAAATCCTGATTGGAGCATTCCTATAGCTTTGACCCAACTTGGCTGTCAGAGCAGCAATACTCCCCCTGGCTGTACAAGACTGATCTTGGTAAGTCAGTAAATACACCCTTAGGAAAAAGATGTATACTTTAGTAAAGGTCAAGTATAAAAGTATACTTTGTTTAGTAAGTATACTAATATCAATGTACTAGTAGTGTACTTGAAATGTTCTTCCAGAAGCCCAGAAAGATACCCTACAGTGACAAAAGCTGCACACTTTGAGGATAAAAAAAATATATAAAAATAAATGTTAATTTTTAGCTTGTACGATTGTACAGTTCAAATATTTGTTAAGTTATTTACTGCTGTCATTAAAAGAAACAAATTAACACCATGACTCTTTGTGTCGGTGTCAGTCTGAACAGCTGTGCTGTGCTGCACCGCACCCCCAATCCCCCCAATCAATCATTGATTTTGCAAACTTTAACTATTTAAAATATATTAAGGTGTTTTAAGCTATTTTATCTGACAGACTCTAATTTTAAAAATCCCGCAGCCAGACATGCAGCGAGCATCTCTTCTCAAAATGAGTTTCTGAGTTTCCCAAGATCGTTCTTCTAAAAGGTCGATCACACAGAACGTGCTTTTTTGCATTGAGAGGCGCCTTTTTTGAATGGTTTACTAATGGCTGTGAGCGTTTTGCGCGCTGCTTATGAGCCCTGAGCACCTTGCGTTTTACCTACCTGCTGCACCTTGCGTTTTTGCTGTTGCGCGCTGTGCATTTGCGGTTTTTCCGCTCAAAGTTGATTTTTTTTTTTAAACTGCGATACGTCAGTCGCGTCTGTTTCATTCTCCAATCAATTAAAAGCAGAGGCAACTACGGAGACTTTTGAAGCGCATGAAAAGCGCACTGCGCTTCTTTTTTGTTCTTGTCAGCAAAAAAGGCAGTGTGGTGTGCCTCGTGTTTTTAAAACGTAAAAGCGTGTTCGGTGTGATCAGCCTCTAAGGCAAACTGAAAATACTTTCAGTGCTTTGAATAGACCTAGTTTGTAAAGCCTATCCTGGCTCATTGTGGTCAAACAACTTGATTAAATTAATTAAAGTGAAACTGACCGGTGCAAATCTTATTATTTTGTCATCAGTGAAAACTACTCTTTCATTTTTGATCCTATAGTTCACAATAAGACATTAACTGTGACATAAGAAACTGAATATTTCACTTTTTTTTAAATTTATATTATTATTTAACAAACCAGTTGTGTTTTGGCCGGGAAAACATAGCGGACCTTGTCTTGAAGCACTTCACTTCACCTTTGATGTTATTCGTTCTTGTTTATTTTGTAGATGACTGACCAACAAAAATACATTAAAAATTTAGATACAAATTATATCAAATGAAATTCTTTCCAAAATGATCATTTTTCCAGCAGAAATATTTGAAAATATAAAAAAAATATTTTGGTTTGTGCCTGTTGTGTGATGATTTGTTTATTTCTATGGAAAATGAGGAAAACAATATTACAGATTTCAATAGAATTATCTTATTATTAAAGAGGAAACAAGCTTGACAACAACAGATCTCAACAGATGTTGTAAGGCAGAATGCCCGCAAATTAATGTAGCTATGTTGACCGCAAACAGGTGTTTATTGAGATTGTGTAATCTGAAAAAAGATTTAAACAGACATGCGTGCAGTGACTCTCAGTGCTGTCGCTAGCAAATTTGGGCCCTATGTAACCATATGTTAAGTTGGGCCGTGCTTCCCGCCTCAGGGCTTCCAAGTTGCCAAGGCCCTATCCACTTTTTCTGTTGCATTTTATGTATTTATTTATCTAAATAGAGTACTTTAATCAATATTTTAAAAAGGTACCACCAGGAAGAATCTTAATTTTTTTTATCAAAAACTTTACTGAAAAATCATATTTAACTTCGAATATATTTTTGTGTGAATTATTTATTTCTATTTTATATATCTATCTATATCTTTATATATGTCTAAGTAACTTTTTATTGTAATACAAATTTGTTTTTATCATGTAATATTTTTATGTATATCCATTTTGCCATTAAATGGCCATAAGTTGCTGATGTGGCAATAAATAAATAATAAATATCTAAATAGAGGAGGGAGGACAATTATATATTTTAACTCTGTTACGTATAACCCTTACTTATAAAAACTACAGAACTACCTAACACAGTCATAAGCTTAGCTAACTGTATTGAACGTATAAATAACAATTAAAAACAAAAACTTGCCCTCGGATTGCTGACGTACAAAAATTCCCCATTTCATTGGCTGGCTCTAGCCAATGAACCGACTTAGCTGCTCTTTTAGTGGTATTGATATTTAAAGATTTTTAAAGAAAATTCTTTTCATAAAATAGTAGGGTTGTCAAAATTAATTGTTTCTTTGGTGGACTATGATGCAGACACGGACAATTTGGTTTCGGTTCAGCATTAGATCATAACCGGTTATTGTGTACTGATGTCATTTATCTTATATACGCTATATTGCAGTAGGTTACTATGGCAAGGGAGGCGAGTAATTAAAATGCTCCAACTACTTAAAAACGCAGAAACTGTGCACAATTCACTGCGTGTGTTTGCTGGACAGTCTTTCGCAAGAAGCCCCTGTTTCACTGTTATGGAGAAACTGAAAGTACACTCCATTTCTCTCTCTCTCGCTGTGGACCTTTGACCTGCTGTCGTGAGATAAAGTTTACTCTCCTCTCGATACTTCTGGATCCAGACACAAGTTTTCTCCACCGTGTCTATCATGGATCAGCTGTGATCGCCCCTGTCGTTTATCAGTGTCACTCATCGGTAAACAGCGCCAGAGCGTTAGAGCCAATTGCAGCCCTTTCTGTTGAGCGCATGACCAGTCATAGAGGTGTAAAAAAGAACTGTAGACAGGGCTCAGAAAGCGAGCGGGATATTTACATTTGTTTATTTGCTATAAATGCTCATGTTGTTCTGTGCATGTACTTGAGTTTTTAAAGGTACAGTTCATATATCTGACTGTTTGTATTGAAGGACAAAATAGTATTAAAAATAGTATATAAATATATTTATAAATTTTAATACAAGAATTGTTGTGCTGTAAAAAAAATATATAAAATTGTGTATGGAAAGCATAGTCAAATAACCCGTGATGCACTGAGATATTGAATTGAACCGAATCGATGGCATGATAATCGTAACCGAACTGAACCGTGAGACCAGTGTAGATTCACACCTCTATAAAATAGTGAAAAAAAATTATTTATTATATGAATTATTCAAGTCACGTTGACTGCTGGCATTGTTCATTGGTTTGGTATCGGCCAATAAAACAGCTTTATCACTCCCCGCCCCATGCTCCTCACGCGTCTGCATCTACAACATAGACAAAAAGAACCACAAGTTCACATGAAGTTCAGCTACAGAAATATCGCAAGATGTGTGGCAAACGTTAGAGCGGGTGGGTTTGTGCTTGTACTGCTTAATCTGAGAGATTGTGAGTGCCAACTTGTGGTTGTACCCTGTTCTAACCTGCTCGCTGCCATATTGCTCGTCTTTTTCTATGGCAGGTGCAGGGGCATCTACGGGAACCCAAAGGGGAGCGTCACATGTTAGAGTGAAAACCAATTTTCGATCAAACAAATCAATGTACTCTAAACACTTGAGTTAATCGATAAAATCGCTCAGCCCTACCGGCATGTTTGTCGAAATCATGGGTTGAAACACTTATGCAGTGAGTATTGTCTACATATTGCCTATAATAATCAAGCATTTAAATAAATTTGATAAATGCTTATCAAAATTTTGCCTACAAATCAGTGATTTATTATCTGCACACCCATCTGTTATTTTGGAAGACATTTTTACTAGCCCTCTTATTGGGTAATTGTCATTGCCATTGCCATGGACATAAACACCTACAAAGAATGCTAGAAACCAGGCTTTTCTTCTTTCTTTTCTTTCTTGATATGCTAATTAATTACTGAAGATTGCTTTGCAGATTTTAGTTTTGAATTTGATTTGTTTATTAAATTGACAAGAATATAAAAACAATAGTGTAAAAAGTGTTTTATACTAAAATGTCTTGCATTTACTGGCACATACACTGACTACGTTTACGTGGACACCAATACTCAGACAATAATATTAAGACAATACTCTGATTGAGAGTCTTGCATGTAAACGGGAAATTATTTAATAATTTTTTTATTAAATTTTTTTTTTATTACCTTAAAGGACCACAGAAACGCGCGTCACAAAACGCGGTGGTTTTTTTCTTTCCATTTGGCGTGCGGTATCAAATTCTATTAAAACAACACTCTTCCACCAGTCCTTACTTCATATTTTTGTCCAATACTTCAGTTTGTCACAGGGCATGTAGCTGAATGAACGTGAAACTGCCAAACTGCAGTTAAAGTTGAAAAATTTAAATCGAAACACCCGAAATTACATGAAACTCCGAAGGAAGCATTAATTGCGTCACCACGCTATTAATTACGTTGAGCAATCTATGTGCTATAACATGCAAAACGGGATCATGAAAGGAACATTCAAAAAGCAACTTGTGTAAACAACTTAATCATGTTATTGTCTTATTCATATTAAGGCAAATATGATGTCCATGTAAATGTAGTCCCAAGCCCCAACCCTAGAAAAAAGGAGTTCCCTGATTTTAATAATTGCATAATGTAAATCTTAATTTCATGGTAACAAACAAATGATCAAAAGAAATATATATGTGTAATTTAATTCAAATATATAAAATATGAATTGATGTATACTTTAAAGTATAATTATATTGTTCAATTGAAATGATAAAAAAAAAAAATTGTCTCAAAAATATCGGTTTTGGCACTGGTACAGTTTTAAAAGTATCGATTTAGCACCAGTTTCGAAATAACCCCAAACAATACTCAACCCTGTTCACGATTCAGTTGTTGGTGCTGATTAATTGGCAAAACTGATGCATCGGTTGACTTCCAGTTGTATTAACTCAGCAACTATAGAATTTCCACAACAAATTAATTTTAAATGGTTCATTATAGTATTTGCTGTAAGTTATTGTAGTATTTTTTTCATGTGGGCAGAGAAACACAGTTTATCTTGTGGGGCATCATTGTGTGTTTTAAGGAATAGTTCACCCAAAAGTGAGAATCAAGCCATAATTTACTCACCCTCAAGACACCGTTTGTGTATATGACTTTCTTCAGGTGAACACCGTTGGAGTAGTTTGAAATTTTTTTTCCCTAAAATGGTATATACCATATAATGATGTTGGATATATTGCCCATTTTTTAAGCTTCTAAAAGCTCTTCAAAGAGCTTCCTTGCTTTCAGTTGTATCAGTTGTGCTCATTACTTTGTTTGTTTATTTTAAGGCCAGAGAATTTGGAGAGTCCCCAGAAGAGCGGAAATGAGGATGAAAATGGTGATATATCTGGAGAGGATGAAGAAGAGGGTGAGGAGGAAGTGGAGATGAATGGAGAGAAGCAGGACAGCGGTTCTAAACATCACAGCAGTAAACACAAGAAAAAGAAACACAAGCATCGCAGCAAGCACAAAAAACACAAACATGCATCTGAGGAAGATAAGAATCGCAAACGAAAACATAGGCGCAAACATAAGAAGCACAGGCGCAAAGAAACCTCCTCCTCAGCCATCAGCAGGAGGGCTGAGGATGGCTCCATGTTACTAAGTAGTGCGAACCTGGATGACAAGGCACTTCTTGAAGACCTAGAGAAACAAAGGGCTTTGATTAAAGCTGAGCTAGACAGCCAGCTGATGGAGGGTAAAGTTCAGTCAGGAATGGGTCTTATTCTACAGGGTTACAATTCTGGCTCAGAAGAGGATGAAGAGAGACAGAGGGCACGTAATGGGGAGCAACGGCAAAGCAATAGTGGGGGCCGAACGCGTTCACCTAGGGACCAGATTGGCGGAGTGGGTAGATCCAGACGGGACTTGGACACCAGCAAACCAAGTACTAAACAACGAAGTCACAGTCATTCCAGAGAGAGAGCAGGGAGGGATTTAAAGCTTGAACGTGCAACAAAAAGTGAAAAAGAGACTGTTAAAGAGCGCAGCAAGTCCAAAGAGAAAAAGCGCTCACGGAGCAGGGGCAAATCCAAGGAGTGTGGAAAAAAGTCCCAGTCCCCATCTATGAGAAGGCGCTCTGCAGATAGAAAACCAGACCAGAAAGGCCGTCCTGATCGGCGCTCCTCTCCACATATGGATGAAAAGCGGGAACAAACTAGACCAAGATCAGTCTCACAAGGGTGTAAGAGCCAATCGCATGGTTCTAAAGATGCCCATGTGGGCCGATCTGAGAATGACAGGGAAAAGAGGCCAGGAAAATCTCCGTCCAAAGACACCTCATCTGGGAAAGAGAATAGGTCACCTCATCAACGCCAAGCTCTTAGCCCACAACATAGACGCAGTTCCTCCCCACGCCACAGGGATCGCCAGTCTGTTCAGCCCCGGTTCAGTTCTGCAGATCGTAGTTCCAAACTGAGCCATTCGCCATCTAGGAATAGATCACTGGCCAGGAGAGCACGAAGCCGCTCAAATGAGCACCGGAGAGATTCTCCTTCCAGGTACACACCAGCACACGTTAAAAAGAAAAAAATATGTCCAAAAAAAATCTAAAACTGTGAAATTGTAACATTCATAATGCCATTATTTGCTGATGTTCTAAAACTGTATGGCTTGCTTACTTGTATACAAATACAATATTTTATGGCAGATATCCATATGGTGTAAAGCCATCGGGGTATAGTGTTGTTTAAAACAGAAGCAAGTGAGTCATAAGAATTCACAGGGCTCCACATGGTGGCATAAAAAACAAACATTGAAATGATGTTTAATGTATTATTGAGCTTATAACAAATCCGTTTAAAACAATTGCAGTTGTAATCGGTTTGAGAGAAGTGGGATAAACCTTTCTTTTAAAATAAATAAAGTATACCATGTAAATGCATTAAACTAATTACAATTACATGATTTACACTGGAAGGAGCTGTTAACATAATCTGCACACCAGTCTAAAAAAATCAGTCCCACCTGCAGGTAAAGTGGTTGCAATATACAATTATTTGGTCACAGTCTGGAGTCATGTTTAGTTTTTTAACACATTTGCAATGTAAAGTATTTTTGGTGTTCTGTTTTGTGGAATTAATGACAGAAATGAAATGCTTTCTTAAAAGAAGTCAAGACCGTGTCAACGGACAATATTGTTATTTTTTGATGACCAGTATATTTAGAGCATACTTTTTAAAGCTGGTAAATAACACATACTGCAATTTATTTTATATTTAAGTGAGTGACAAATAAGGTTTAGCAAGATGATAAATAGTGTTTAGGCAGGTTAGGTATAGTAAGGGTGCAAAGTTAAGGTCCTTTTAGATGGTAAGCGGAGGAACTCAGTGAATTTTTCCTTTGTTAATAATAATCTGTTCAATTTATTAAAGCCAATGCTGAGTTGCAAGGTGCAATAAGTGATTGTCTTCAGAAACTATTTTTGTTATGCTGGTTGAAATTGTTTTCACATCCTGATAATTATTTTTTCCAATAGGGCTCACAAAAAATATCTCCACCTGCCCGATGGGCTATCATATTGGGAGTAAAAATATGTATTTTAATTAGAGATTGACCGACCAAGGACCGGAAGCAGCTGATTTTAGTCATCGGGTCCGGTCTGTTAGCAGCGGCACGTGCAGTTGCAGGGGTCGAAATGAACTCTTTCACTTGGTAGCACCGGTGCTCCCAACTTCAAAAAATTAGGAGCACCAGAAAAAAATTAGGAGCACCAGAAAAAAATTAGGAGCACCCACCAAAAATCAATGAACACCACTGCAAATTGTATATTAACGGATTTATTGTATTTGAAAACAACATCAATCAGGACTAACAAAAACCAGAAACAACTAACTAATTCTGTAGTGACTTCTTGAGTGACTTCTTCTCCAAAATGAATGTCTAATAATTATGAAATAATAATGACGACGACAATATTAACAATAAATTATATTTCTCATTATCATGCTGCCTTGAATGTGCTTGAATGGGTGTTAGAGTGCTCAGCATATATGAGTACACCCTATTTTGAAAATGAATATTTTTATACATTTTTCAGTGAACACGGGTAATATATATATTGGTGTATTTGAACAAAACAGATTTATTAAATCGATATATTTATTAAAATAATATTTTAGTCACAGAGCATCTTTAGAAATGGAAAGATAATACATTGAAATTCATTCAAAGTATTGGGGAAAAAAATTACATACTACAAAATTTCAACAAAATTGTATATCTATTTTTTTTCTCTTGATTTTTGCTATTTTTGAGCATTTTATTTAATATTTTTCCCTTACATAAAAGATTAGCTCCAGATTTGGCTTCAGTACTGACTAAACTAATGTATATGCACAAATATAATAAAGCATCCTATAGAAAATATTAATTTAAATGAGAGATTTGTGGGGGGTGTACTCATATGTGCTGAGCACTGTATCTGCTATAAAAAGTCCTCCTGTTACATTATGAAAAATCTACAGTCGTGGCCAACAGTTTTGAGAGTGACACGAATATTAGTTTTCACAAAATTTGCTGCTAAACTGCTTTTAGATCTTTGTTTCAGTTGTTTCTGTGATGTACTGAAATATAATTTCAAGCACTTTTCAAAGGCTTTTATTGACAATTACATGACACTTATGCAAAGAGTCAGTATTTGCAGTGTTGGCCCTTATTTTTCAGGACCATTGCAATTCGACTGGGCATGCTCTCAATCAACTTCTGGGCCAAATCCTGACTGATAGCAACCCATTCTTTTATAATCACTTCTTGGAGTTTGTCAGAATTAGTGGGTTTTTGTTTGTCCACCCGCCTCTTGAGGATTGACCACAAGTTCTAAATGGGATTAAGATCTGGGGAATCAATTTTGCATTATGGCATGATGCTCCATCGTGCTGGAAAATGCATTGTTCTTCACCAAACTGTTGTTGGATTGTTGGAAGAAGTTGCTGTTGTAGGGTGTTTTGGTACCATTCTTTATTCATGTCTGTTTTTGGGCAAAATTGTGAGTGAGCCCACTCCCTTGGATGAGAAGTAACCCCACACATGAATGGTCTCAGAATGCTTTACTGTTGGCATGACACAGGATTGATGGTAGCGCTCACCTTTTCTTCTCCAGACAAGCCTTTTTCCAGATGCCCCAAACAATCGGAAAGGGGCTTCATCTGAGAATATGATTTTGCACCAGTCCTCAGCAGTCCTTAGCTATACTTTTTGCAGAAGATCAATCTGTTCCTGATGTTTTTTAGGAGAGAAGTGACTTCTTTGCTGCCCTTCTTGACACCAGGCCATCTTCCAAAAGTCTTTGCCTCACTGTACGTGCAGATGCGCTCACACCTGCCTGCTAGCATTCTTGAGCAAGCTCTGCACTGGTGGCACTCCGATCCCGCAGCTGAAACCTCTTTAGGAGACGATTCTAACACTTGCTGGACTTTCTTACTGGACTTTCCTTAAGCCTTCTTAACAAGATTTGAACCTCTTTCCTTGAAGTTCTTGATGATCCAATAAATTGTTGATTTAGGTGCAATCTTAGTAGTCACAATATCCTTGCCTGTGAAGCAATTTTTATGCAATGCAATGATGGCTGCACGCGTTTCTTTGCAGGCCACCATGGTTAACAATGGAAGAACAAAGATTTCAAGCATCACCCTCCTTTTAACATGTCAAGTCTGCCATTCTAACCAAATTAGCCTGACATAATGATCTCTAGCCTTGTGCTCATCGACATTCTCACCTGAGTTAACAAGATGATTACTGAAATGATCTCAGCAGGTCCTTTAATCACAGCAATGAAGTGCAGTGGAAAGTTGTTTTCAGGATTAAGTTAATTTTCATAGCAAAGAAGGACTATGCAATTCATTTGATCACTCTTCATAACATTCTGGAGTATATGCAAATTGCTATTATAAAAACTTCAGCAGCAACTTTTTCAATTTCTAATATTTATGTGATTCACAAAACTTTTGGCCACAACTGTATGGTTTGCATTAAACAAAAATGAAGCATTTCTGTGAGAAATTTCCATTCCATAGTGTTTTTATATGCGTGTCAATTTAATAAACAAATAATATTTCTGCTGCAAAACATAAATGCAAGATTGTAATAAGTAATTCAATTCAATCCTGAAAGCTGCAAAGCATTCATCAGTTACTAAATAGAAAAATAATATGCATCTCAAGAAACAACGAACAAAAGAAAGGAAAAAAAGTCTCACTTCTACCGCTCTTAAAAAGTTCTGTGTTTGTGGAAAAAAGCAGGCGAGTCAGCCGGCCCAATGGATAAGCGGGGCAGAGCAGGATTCTCACGATGACCACCTGTGCAGTACTGTTCTTTGTCATGAGCTGCAGTTTCACTTTAAACTTGGTAAAGGCAAGCTTCTTTGACGATGATGTATACAGTTTTAGATTTGGCATTTAGTGGCCATTTGCGCTGAACACGCAGTGAATACAACACATCGCGATTCGGGCCATTAAACAGTTGATCCACTCTGAGTCTTTCAGCACTCTCTTCGAAAACACTCGATTGATCTCTGATCAACATTCACCACATGATCGCTCTCATCTGCGCCATTATTTGTAAATTGATTGGGTTTGTAAACCTGTGTACGTTTCATTGTGTCTTCCTCAAACTTCAGCTGTTTGCATTTCCCACGGTCACAAAAGTTCCCTGTCATCTGACAGCAGAAAGCCTTGAGTGATTGACAGCTAATTTGAACCAATATAGCGGCAGGGAAGACTGATTCAGCACGTTTTCGCACTACTACCATTATATGCAGTCGCACAAATGTTCCCAAATATATTATGAGGTCACATAGATAAAATTTTGAGTGCATATGCGATCAAAATGGTCGCAATTTCAATCCCTGCATTAACATGGAGACATGCGTGCTCACAGTCACACAGGCCCATATAAATGACGCTGAACTTTTTCCACAGACCTCCACCTAAATACACAATTCAGACCCTTTTCTGAAGACATGTCAACAGAGTTGTTTGATCTCTAGCCTTCTCTGTGACACACGCAGCTTGTTACATGCTGACCCGTGCAGGCACACATGATTAAATCATGACTGAGAACGTTTGGTCTGCTGGCGCTCCTCACCTGAACAGGTACTTGGCACTCACAGTCTCTCCTCCCACATCAGCAGAAGTGGAGCTCAGTGATCTTCACAGAGTGTTTCCCTGTGACCAAGACGACACCTCTGCTTATTAATGATTAACTGATTAATGTAATTAGTTAAATGGCACAAAATGTAATTTAAATCAACATTTTGTAGTGTTATTTTGAATTTCACGAATATTAACATCAATATTTTGGTATTGATATTAATATGGATATTTTAGCCTCACATAGGGCACCAAATAATGTAGTGATAATTTCTTTGGTTTGACTCCAATATTAAAATTAACAGTATTTATATTAAGATTTTGGTCACTCCTCTCTTAAGGTGTGTGTAAATAACAGATAAATAACTCTTTTTAAATGGGTCATCAGCTTCTGCTGTTGCAATAATTAACAATTAAAGATTGTTAATTGAATTATACCAAGGTTAAAGGTGTTTATTATCTGGCCAAATCTTAAGGATAATGAGATCATCTGACTTGTAGAGACCACTCGGTCTCAATGTCTCTGGACTCCTGAGGCGATCTGATCAAAGCTCTTCCGGAGGTGAGAGTTGAAAATCCCTCTGACTTGAGCTTCAGCCAGACGTTCCCAGAGGACCCTCACAATACGTTTGGGCCCGCCAGGTCTATCCAGCTTTCCCCCCTGCCAGCAGATCCAACTCACCACCAGCTGGTGATCAGTTGACAGCTTTGCCCCTCTTTTTACCCGAGTGGGCAAGACATACGGTCGAAGATCAGATGATAGAACCACAAAGTCGATCATCGACCTCCAGCCTAGGGTGTCCTGGTGCCATGTGCACTGATGGACACCCTTCTGCTCAAACATGGTGTTTGTTTTGGATAATCTGAGATTACCACAGAAGTCCAATAACAGAACATAAAATTCAGATCAGTTAGGCCATTCCTCCAAATCACACCTCTCCAGTTATCACTGTCATTACCCACATGGCCTTTAAAGTCCCCCAGTAGAACAACTTCCAGCACCCATAGGTGTTTGGCCCATAGGCACAAACCACAGTGAGAGACCTATCGCTTACCCGAAGGTGCAGGGAGGCGACCCTCTCGTTCACCGGGGAAAACTCCAACACATGACGGCTAAGTTGGGGAGCTACAAGCAAACCCACATCAGCCCGCCACCTCTCACCGTGGGCAACTCCAGAGTAGAAGAAAGTCCAGCCCTTCTCAAGTTGAGTCCCACAGCCCCAGCTGTGTGTGGAGGTGAGCCCAACTTTCTCTAGTCAGTACCGTTCCACCTTCCGCACAAGCTCTGGCCCCTTCCCTCCCAGTGAGTTTACATTCCATACATTGGGTAGTCCCAAGAGCCAGTTTCTGTGCCCGACGATCGGGTTGTCATGGTCTTAACCTTTGACTACCACTCGTACCACAATGCACCGGCCCTTTACAGCTCCCCATGGCTTGACATTAACACTCCACCACCACCCCCCTCCAAACTGCCAGTTGCGGGTAGATTTCTAAAGTGGTATGTTAGACAGCCCCTCCCACTAGCCACTTTGGCTGGTTATAGATCATTTTTAAATTGTAGTTTTCTTAAGAGCAGAGTTCAACAATAAGGATGGCCCGGGGCCAGCGAGAGATGACAAGAATTATTGTGTTCTCGCGAGCAAAGGAAACCAGTGAATAACGAATGAGAGGATGATTACGTGCACTGTAAGAAACAGGCGATCTTGACTGAAGAGGGCTTCAGTGTCGCACGCATAACTGATGTAATGCTTGCGTGAAGCATCCGTGCCTGGAAACGCAACTGGTGCGATCGGTTTTCTTTAAAATAGACTTGACAAAAAGCGATGCTCGTGCACCCACAGTCCTGCTGAAGCTTGAATTTTTGTTCGGTTGCTTTTGCTTTAACTGTTCTTTCTACAGAATATTAATGGGCCTGTTAACTATTCACCTGCTTTCATTTGCTTAGTTATATTTGTTAATATGGTTTAATTATTCTTTACAATAACATTGCTTTTAATGTGAGTTAACTCTCCATTTATGTATAGTTAACAGAACTTTAGACTACTGTGCATGTTTTTTTTGTTTTTTTTTTAAAGAAAAGCTTTGTTGAATAAAAAGTGCATGTATACAGCTATATTTAGCTTGTTTTCACAAATTATAAAAAAATTTGGCCTAAGAATTATTTATTTATTTATTTTGGTGTGGCTAGAGAACGAATTTGGTAAATCTTTAGTGTTGAGCCCTGAAAAGTCATGTGACAATTAAACCACAACCCATTTGCTCATGCTCATTGAGCAAGCTCACACAACACACAAAAAGTTAAACTGAGGAGGAGGCATGTGGACATAACACAAAATCTAGATCAAATAATTTTAGCATGCTAAAGTCTTTATGCATATAAAATATTTTCCCAACAACAAAATTGTGGCTAATGAAAATGGCGAGTGGCTAGTAATGTTGGAAAACTGTTGATCAAAAAAGTTAATGTCAAGCCCTGCGTGTGCCATAATAGTGACGTACTATCCTGTCCACCTCCTTTAGTGACTCTTAAACTGCTGGCACACAGGATGAGTAACGCAGCACTGCACCCCATCTATGATGACCCGAGGTTTCACTTTCAGGAGGAATGCGGCTGCACATCGCATCAGAAGCACAGCGCCTGTAATTATACATCTATACAAATGATGCAAATTCTGCAGCCATGTGTATGTGCATCTGTCAACACTTTTTTTTGTTTAGAGTTTGTGCCCATGCAGGTCCAAATCATTGCAATCTAATTTTAATACAGAATTGATTTTGAACTTTAGAGCATTTCTAGCATTATGGATGAGACATATGCAGTAAAAACTTTAAACATTAGTTTTCACAGAGAAAGT
The DNA here is from genome assembly GCA_903798125.1 of Danio choprae. Taxonomy (NCBI): domain Eukaryota; kingdom Metazoa; phylum Chordata; class Actinopteri; order Cypriniformes; family Danionidae; genus Danio; species Danio choprae. The sequence goes on along the minus strand of CAIGQW010055747.1, from coordinate 6,822,477 downwards.
ATATGTTAACATTATATTGAAACATCTGTTATATTTTCCAAAACAACCAGAATTAATCAGAAAAATATAAATCTGTAAAAAAAAATTTAATATTTTAAATTAGGAAAATAACTATGCGTGACCAAAAAAGTATGTGAGTTTACAGTATACAACATAATTTGTAGAAATTCTGTGAATTAAACTGCACAACCCAAAAGAAGTGATGCTAATCAAAAGGATGTGTTACTCACTATAGAACAAAATGATTGATTTTATTTTGCATTTATGAGGGAAAAGATGTGAAATAGACACTTGTGTAAATTTGGTACATCAAATATAGTTGTTTGAAAACATTGACAGAGAAATTTGAGTTTTTTTATTACAGTAGTGTAAAATACAAGACTACACAAAAAACCTAAAAAGGGCTTCCCTTTTTTGGTGAAAACCTTTTTTTTTCATGGCAAGGTTGACATTTGCATGGAATTGCTCTTTAGAGAATCGATCGAGAATTTTTAAGAGAAAGAATCGCAATGTACTTTTTTTTTTATTTCCCCACCCCTACCATTTACATGGCAGAACTTATTTTTTATTTTTCAGTTTATAAAAAGGTTTATCCCATCGCTCTTAAATGAATTGCAATTTCATTTGGTTTGAGCTTCTGTGAAATCAAACTGCCCACTTAGGAACCAATACTGATTGACTATCAATTTCACATGCTGTTGTGCAAATGGAAAAGACAAAAGGTGTATATTATGGGCAATTAGCAAGACACCACCAATAAATGAGTAGTTCTGCAGGTGGTGACCATAGACCACTTCTCAGTTCCTTTGCTTTTTGGTTGATGTTTTTGGTCACTTTTGAATGTTGGCTGTGCTTTTACTCTAGTGGTAGCATGAGTCTACAACCCACACAAGTGGCTCAGGTAGTGCAGCTCATCCAGGATGAGGTTTGCTGTGTCTGTCAGTGTAGTGTCCAGAGCATGAAAGCGCTACCAGGAGACAGGTCAGTACATCAGGAGACGTGGAGGAGCCTGTAAGAGGGCAACAACCCAGCAGCAGGACCGATATCTCCACTTTTGTGGAAGGAGGAACAGGAGGAGCACTGCCAGAGCCCTGCAAAATTACCTCCAGCAGGCCACAAACGTGCATGTGCTTGCTCAAACGTTCAGAAACAGACTCCATGAGGGTGGTCTGAGGGCCCGACATCCACAGGTGGGGGTTGTGCTTACAGCCCAACACCATGCATAATATTTGGCATTTGTCAGAGAACACCAAGATTGGCAAATTCGCCACTGGTGCCCTATGCTCTTTATAGATGAAAGCAGGTTCACACTGGACACATGTGATAGAGTCTGGAAATGCCATGGTGAATATTCTCCTAGCTGCAACAGACTGGTTTGGCAGTGTGTCAAACCCCTTTTGAAATCATATGCCGGTGCGGTTAGTCCTGGGTTCCTCCTATTAAAAGACAATTCTAGACCCCATGTGGCTGGAGTGCGTCAGCAGTTCCTGCAAGATGAAGGCATTGATTCTATGGACTGGCCCGCCCATTCCTCAGAACTGATTTCAATTGAGCACATCTGGGACATGATTGCTGCATCCTAATTTACATACTTATACTAAGCCCTAAAAGTAGGAAGGAAAAGTATATACTTTTGAGTGTGCAAAAAAAGTATATACTTTTGAGAACATGCAAGCTTTGGGACATACTACTTCCTGATTAACAGATTATGTTGCTTAGTTGTGTCAGCTGTCGATCATCTCGACACATCCACTTTTTAAAAAAAATATATTTAATTACCTACCTTATTTAAGAAGCAGCAGCAGGTTAATCTGCCATCCGCAAGTCTTTCATGCAGAGAAAACACTTTTTAAATGTTTTAGTTGGCTTGATATTGATTAACAGTCATTCAAACCACTTTAGCGAAGCCTCTTTACTTCACAGTTGGTCTTGCTTGTCCGCCATGTTTGTAGTTTGTTTGCACTTTAGTGCAGGGGGGGTTCTCCTAAAGTCTACTATCATCTCCACCATTTTGAGCGTGTTCAGCTCCAGGTTATTGCATCTGCACCATAAAGCCAGCCGCTCCACCTCCTATCTGTATGCAGACTCGTCACCGTTCCGGATGAGGCCGATAACAGTAGTGTCATCTGCAAACTTCAGGAGCTTGATCGAGGGGTCTTTTGCAGGGCAGTCGTTGGTGTATAGGGAGAAGAGTAGTGGGGAGAGAACACATCCCTGGGGGGCGCCGGTGCTGATGGTGCGGCTGTCGGATGTGATTTTGCCCATTCTGACTAGCTGTTGTCTATCTGTCAGAAAGCTGGTGATCTATTGACAGACAGAGCTAGGAACAGAGAGCTGGGTCAGTTTGTATTTGAGCAATGATGGGACAATGGTGTTGAAGGCAAAACTGAAGTCCACGAACAGAATCCTTGCGTAGTTCCCTGGTTTGTCTAGACATTGTAGGGTATAATGTAGTCCCATGTTGACTGCATCATCCACAGACCGATTTGCTCTATAGGCAAACTGCATAGGGTCCAGCAAAGGTCCAGTGATGTCCTTCAGATATGCTAGCACCAGTCTTTCAAATGACTTTATGGCCACAGATGTTAAGGCAACAGGTCTGTAGTCATTGAGTCCTGCAATCTTTGGTTTCTTCGGAATTGGGATGATCGTGGAGTGCTTAAAGCAGGATGGAACTGTGCACTGTTCCAGTGATCTGTTGAAGATCTGTGAAATAATGGAGACCAGTTGGTCAGCACAGGCTCTCTGACAGGCTGGTGAGACGGTGAGACATCGTCTGGGCCAGGTGCTTTCCTTCTCTTCTGTTTCCTGGAGATCTGACGCTCGTTATCCTCACTGATCTGAAGTGCAGGGGGGAGAGGGGGATGGCTGGAGGTGTTGATTTCTGTGTAGAGAGATGGTCACGGCGGGTGTGGGGTGTCTGGTCGGCTGTATCAAATCTACAATGGAACATATTCAGCTCGTTTGCAAGATCTTTATTGCCAACAATGTTGGGGGATGGTGTCTTGTAGTTAGGGATGTCATTCAGGTCTTTACACACTGATGCAGGGTCGTTGGCAGAAAACTGGTTTTCCAGCTTTTTGGCATAGCTCTTCTTAGCCTCACTGATCTTCTTTGTCAGTGTGTTCCTGGCCTGATTGTACAGGACCCTGGCCCCTTTCCTGTAGGCATCCTCTTTGGCCTGACAAAGCTGTCTAAGTTTTGGTGTGAACCATGGTTTAACATTGTTAAATAATAAATAAGTTCTGGTAGGGATGCATAACTTCTCACAGAAACTGATGTATGATGTTACAGTCTCTGAGCTCGTCCAGGTCGGTGGCAGCAGCTTCAAATACACTCCAGTCAGTGCATTCAAAACAGGCTTGTAAGTCCTGCTCTGCGTCGTTGGTCCATCTCTTAACAGTCCTTAATACTGGCTTAGCAGTTTTAAGTTTTTGCCTGTAAGTTGGTAGAAGATGAACCAGGCAGTGGTCGGAGAGTCCTAGAGCTGCTCTGGCAACGGAGCGATATGCATCCTTTATTGTTGTGTAACAATGGTCCAAAATATTATTGTCTGTGGTGGGGCATGTAATATGCTGTTTAAATTTAGGCAGCTCATGTTTGAGTTTAGCCTCATTAAAGTCACAGAGAATGATAAAAACAGAGTCCGGGTGTTGTTGTTCTGTCTCTAGAATGCGAGTAGAATGGCTTACAGTTAATGAAAAGCACTTCCACATCAGGACAGCACATCTTCTTTAACACAGTTACATCTGTACACCACCTTCTGTTGATGTAAAAGCATATTCCACCGCGGCGTGTTTTGCCCATTGACGCCGTGTCGCGATCCGCTCTGAACAGCTGAAAGTCCGATATGTGAAGCGCGCTGTCCGGAATGGCTTCATTCTTCCAGGTTTCCGTGAAACACAGAGCAGCAGTGTTGGTAAAGTTCTATTTATTGTCTGCGAGCAGAAGTAGTTTGTCCATTTTGTTAGGAAGAGAGCGGACATTCGCCAGATGGATGCTAGGCAGTGGCGTTCTAAAGCTGCGTTGTCTGAGCCTGACGAGCGAGCTGGCTCGCTTCCCACGCCTGCGGGTCTTGTAGCGTTTCCACATTGCAGCTACTCCGCAGACAACAATGTTCCGCAAAACGCCAGAAAAATCAAAAACCGGTTGGTGATTAAATAGTGTGCGCTGCCGAATGTTCAGCAGTTTGTCCTGGTGTAACTGATCGCGCATGACTAACATAAAACAGGACGAACTACGAAAAACATTACGAAAGCTAAAGAGATCCATGCCGAGTCAGCCATCTGCGGCTATAAATCTTATAAATCATGTCCAAAATCCAATTCTGGCATTGGATTGGCAATTCTGGCATGAAGGAATAATTTCTTATTCTATTTGTTTAGTTGTATTTATAGGGATAACTTAGATTTATATTGTAGTGAAATTAGCTCAATTTATGAATATTAATGATCAACAATAACAAGTTATTATTAATTCTGAATATTCAGAATTAACATTTAGTTCATTTTTTAAAATAAATATAGCAATAATTTCGCTGCTCGTCTGACCAGGCTCTGTAATTTATTTATTTAATTAGAATGGGAATTATACCTATATAAAGTTTTAGAAGTTTTATCAAACTTTAATAAGCTGATAGCAAGGATCTTTACCGTTAAAGTGATAATTTCTGTGAGGCAAAACAAAAACAATCCACCCTGGTTATAGTGTGAATTATTGACTAGTATAACAAACAAACATACAAAACATAACAAAAACATAGAAAAGAAAGCAAGGAAATAAATGGTTTAGATAAAAGAATGCCACAACTATTAAGAATCACCAAGTCTATAAAAACACCTTAAAAGGGCACAGCATAAACGCACGACTAAATACTCGTAGTTAGTGGGTCTTTCTCTCTCTTCCTGTGATTTTTCTCTGATGCTTGTGTCAGCGACGTTCTGCAATGATTTGGGGGTGTAACAGGTATTTAAAAGTATTGTTCAGGTAACTCCCAGTCTCTCCTGACTGGACCAATGGTGTGAGAGGAAAAGTCGTGTCGGAAACTTTCTTTGTTTCTCCTCTCTGGTCTGTACGGTCCCAAGACAGACAGACAAAATTTTAACTCATGGTTTGAAATTACACCAAGCATACAAGTTATCATCCTGTAGAATTATGTATGGAGAAGAATGACACCGAACATGACACTTTTAGAAATGCACAAAACAAATGCATTCTTAGTTTGTCTAATGTCTTGAAAAGGGCATATACTGGTGTAAGAATTAAGGAAGAGAAATACATAGGTTACAAACACACTACATGTACTTTGGGCTGAATTTTTATATTTCTATGAATCCATTTTAATAGTGTGTGTCTTTGGGTGTGTGTAAGTCCCAGGATGGAGGTTTTTTTCTTTTTCTTTGGAATGTCTTTGAAAATGGGACAGGCTGGTCCTGGCCAGTATCGTGGTAGATAAGATGTCACTTTCACCGGCAGACTCGCTGGCACGGCAAACCAAGGTCTTAACTCTCTGTGGTCATTAAAAATCCCAGGATGTCATTTGAAAAAAGTAGGGATGTGTCCGCGGCATCTTGGCCAAAACTTACCCATTGACCTCTGTCCATCATGGCCTCCTAATCATCCTCATGTCATAATAGGCTTTATCACCAAAAGAGTCCACCCCACCCCTTATCTTTTTGAAGGTTGCCTGGCGCAAACTCATTTCAGGAGAGAACGTCACACAGTCATTAAGATGCATTTTATTAACTACTAAAATTGTGAACAAGCAAGTTTGCTAAATATTATATGGATGTGGTGCAAACAAATGTGTGCATAATATGTTGACCCTGCACCTCATCATTTCTTGTCCTTTCTCTTTGACTCTTGCTTGCCTTTCCAAAGCGTGTATCTAGATTTAAATGGCTCCAATTTTACCCCTTTTTCAAGATGTAAGATTAGTCTTTGTTGTCTCCAGAATGTGTCTGTAAAGTTTCATCTCAAAATACCCATCAGATCATGTACAGTGCATCCGGAAAGTATTCATAGCGCTTCATTTTTTCCACATTTTTTGTTACAGCCTTATTCCAAATTGGATTAAATTAAATTATTTCCTCAAATTCTACACACAATACTCCATAATGACAATGCGAAAAAAGTTTTTTTTTTTCAATTGTTGCAAATTTATTAAAAATAAAAAACCTGAAAAATCACATGTACATAAGTATTCATAGCTTTTGCTTAATACTTTGTTGATGCACCTTTTGCAGCAATTATAGCCTCAAGTCTTTTTGAATATGATGCCACAAGCTTGGAACACCTGTCTTTGGGAATTTTTGCCCATTCCTCTTTGCAGTACCTCTCAAGCTCTATCAGGTTGGATGGGAAGTGACAGTGTACAGCTATTTTCAGATCTCTCCAGAGATGTTCAATAGGATTTAGGTCTGGGCTCTGGCTGGGTCACCCAAGAACATTCACAGAGTTGTTGTGAAGCCACTCCATTGATATTTTGGTGGTGTGCTTTGGGTCATTGTCCTGCTGGATGATGTACCGTCGCCCCAGAGGTCAAGAGCACTCTGAAGCAGGTTTTCATTCAGGATGTCTCTGTACATTGCTGCATTCATCTTTACCTCTATCCTGACTATTCTTCCAGTTCCTGCTGCTGAAAAACATCCCCACAGCATGATGCTTCCACCACCATGCTTCACTGTAGGGTTGATATTAGCCTGGTGATGAGCGGTGCTTGGTTTTCTCCAAACGTAACATCTGGTATTCACTCCAAAGAGACCAGATAATTTAGTTTCTTATGGTCTGAGAGTCCTTCAGATGCCTTTTGGCAAATTCCAGGCAGGCTGCTATGTGCCCTTTACTAAGAAGTGGCTTCCGCCTGACCATTCTACTATACAGGCCTGATTGGTGGATTGCTGCACAGATGTTGTCCTTTTGTAAGGTTCTCCTCTCTCCACAGAAGAACGCTGGAGCTCAGACAGAGTGACCATCGGGTTATTGGTCACCTCCCTGACTAAGGCCCTTCTCCCCCGATCACTCAACTTAAATGGCGGGCCAGCTCTAGGAAGAGTCCTGGTGGTTCCAAACATCTTTTACTTACGGATGATGGAGGCCACTGTGCTCATTGGAACTTTCAGAGCAGCAGAAGTTTTTCTGTAACCTTCCTAAGCCTTGTGCCTCAAGACAATCCTGTCTCGGAGGTCTAGAGACAATTCCTTTGTCTTCATGCTTGGTTTGTGCTTTGACATGCACTGTCAACCCTGGGACCTTATATAGACAGGTGTATGCCTTTTCAAATCATATCCAATCAACTGAATTTACCACAGGTGAACTCCAATTAAGCTGCTGAAACATCTCAAGAATGGTTAGTGGAAACAGAATGTACCTAAGCTCAATTTAGAGATTCACGGCAAAGGCTGTGAATACTTATGTACATGTGATTTGTCAGGTTTTTTATTTTTAATGATGTTCAACAATTTAAAGTAATCTTTTTTTCACATTATCATTATGGGGTATTGTGTGTAGAATTTTGAGGAAATAAATGAATTCAATCCATTTTGGAATAAGGCTGTAACAAAAAAATGTGGATAAAGTTAAGTGCTATAAATACTTTCCGGACGCACTGTACGTTTTAAGGTCTAAGGACACTGTAGCTGTTTTTGTTGCCTGTGCCTTGAAATGCAAATGAGCTAGTTCTCCCTACCTACCGTTGCCACATGCATGTCTCCTTCACCTGCTGCATCACGTCAGATATACAAGCACTCAGTGACAGAAACTAAGCATGCAGATCTATCTCCTGTCTATGAGAAATACCACAGTAAGAAGTTTCCCAATGGTTATTTGATGTGTTTGTTGTGGAGATAATTAAAGCAAAAGTCACAATATTTTGCCTGAATGTTTGTTTTGTTTTATTTCTGTTTTGAAGACATTTTTGATGCGTGTCAGCCTGTTCCTGCATGTAAAACAGCACCTGACAGATAAAATAAAGCAAAGTTCCTTTCGAATTACAGCGGTAATGACTTGTTAATATGACCAAATACTTTCAAACAAATAATAATAATAAATTGAATCACTTTTCATCTATAGCTGTGCACGCCGGCCCAGGGAGGCTGGCTCACACAGAGATTTTTTTTTTTATAATCCTAAACAATTGTAGCATGTCAGACTTCACTGACAGACTTCCATGTCACACGTCAGAACAGCAGAAACAGTTGCTGCTTCACAAACATCATTTTAGAGCTAGTATTTGAATGATTCTCTAGCTTAATATCTAAAGTGATGACAAAACAAGTGATTTTGCTGACATTTTAAGATTATAAGGCTGAACGGCATGAAATGCCATCAGTATAGAGACATTTCTCAGTATTTCTGTTGCAATCGGAATATCACAATAATTAACCCTGAAAAAGCCAAAGCAATGCAAACACTACCAGCTTACTGTTGTGTTTGCGATAAGGAAAAATCATTTCTTCTTAATTTCTTTTCACTGAGCTAGTCTGCAGTAATGAAAACAGGAGACTCATTAGAAACAAACAGATGATCAACCAAAAAGTAACTCGGGGTTATACAAAGAGTGGCCAACAAAAAATACATACATTCCTGATATGCAAGTCCCATCTCACACTCAATACACTACAATTACTATGGTATAAATACAGCACTACAACATCAAAAAGAGAGAGATCGACTTAGAATGTCACTTACCAGGTTAATAATGAATTGATCAGCTGTAGTTAGAAATTACGTTGAGTTTTTCTCCTCTAAGGGCTTATTATGGGTCTCTGTCGCCATCTTGTGGATGGACATCATCAACCGTCTTGAGTATGACAGGCTGATGGATGCCAACCTACTGTATCTTCGAAATTATAAATATTTAAAATAGTCACTATACTTAGAAATAAACTGTATAGTTGCAATCTAAACAACTACATTCTTGCCTAAAAAAAAGGCTCAAAAGTACAGTACATTATGTTGTCCAACAGCTACAATATTTGTCAAACTGTAGTGAGTTTAGTGAGAGATCTACTGTCACTATGTGGGCGGAGTAATACATAAGGGTGAAGAGGCTGTGTGAGTGCTGTTATTGCGGAATATCGCAGGGCTATCAGCCAATCAGATTCGAGAACTAGACAGAACTGTTGTGTGTATGTATTTATGCATGTATGTATGCATGCATGCATGTATGTAATATGTATGTAATAAATCAGTTGATTTATTCTCAAATTAAATGTAACAAAAGAATATCATATTTTATCATATTTATTTTTCCCCAATAATGTGGATTATTGCCCGATAATTCAATATCATATTCAATATGCTCATTACACATTGTTAATATATGATATCTTTGTCTTATAGCCTAGCCCTAGTGCAGCTTTGTGCAAAAAATGTCTGCCATCTGGAAAGCACTTTGATTATCCAGAAAAGTGCTATATAAATGTAATTTATTATTATTATTATTATTATAATTATTATTATTATTATTATTATTATTACATTTAATAGTGCTACATCTGAGCACCTGAAATACCTGAAAGTTTGTGAAGTTGGATGTTATATAAAATATGACTATTTATAAAAACTTGGCTGGCAATTATGTTATCCTTTAAGATTTTTAAATGGCAAGAAAGTTGTAGGAATTGTTTATTTATCATGTTGGAAAAAAGGGTGTAAAAAATAAATGAACTCTGCAGTTGCACATCTCTATTCTTTTTTGTTTTTGGCTGATCTCATGCCTGTATTTAAGGTGTTTTATTTGTATGTTTGAGATTTTGAGATTTAAGATTGTTAAAGATTGGTGACAAATATGACCCATGATAAAGTAACATGGTAATTGATTCATATCTTTTAGGAAGCGTCTTCGTGTGGATGGAATTGGGAGATCAAGGGAAACAACTCCAGTTCGACGTAGAGTAAGTCGCTCACCTCTTAGACGTAGGTCTGTATCACCACGGCGACAGTCTCGCTCCTCCCCTAGAAGACGGAGTAGGTCACCCCAGAGACGCAGGTGAGACAGTAAGAAATGTTGTGTTTGTCAGTGAGCTCCAGTCAAGTCCGGTAGTTCTGTTAGATAATTTTGTAACGCACTGTTCTGTATTTGCAGGTCTGCTGAAAGGGATCGTTTTGGCCGCTCCAGACCACGACGGTCCAACTCTAGAAATCATGAGAGGAGGAGGAGGCGGAGCCGAGATGAAGACAAGTTCAAAGGCAGTCTATCAGAGGGTATGAAAGCAGACCAAGAATCTTCCTCTGAAGAAGTGTGAGTACATGTACTACATTAAATCCTTCAGTTTACTTTAATTGTATGTGAATACTGAAATCTAAACTGAAAATCAGAAGCATTTTTTCCATCTCAAATTTTCTTCTTTTGAAACAAATATATGTAGCAATAATAACCAAAAGTGATCATTGAATCAATCAAAATGGATATTTAGTAAAAACTTTTAAATAACAAAATATTGCTTTCTCAAATAAATCAGTTTTTAATGAAAGAACTAGTAGAAAACACATTTGATTAAAAATATAGTAAATTCATAGTGTTATTAACTATTACTACAATTTGTAATGTTTTCTCCTTCAGTATGTTCATGAAATGTCTTGGCGATTATGAGGGATGCACTTTTACTTTTTCTGAATTTTGAGTTAAATGGAACAGTTATGTTCCATGGTTTACACAAAATCACAATGCAGCACAGCTTAGGCTCAAAGTGAAAGCGTATTTGTAAATAATTTAAATACCTTCAAAAAAACAAACAAACAACTGTCATCCATTTATTCAAACATGTTTTCATTTTCACTTGTGTCCTAAAAAATTAAGCCTATTTATAAACACATTTTTAATAAAACATAATGTCAATTCATTTTTATTTCTGTAGCACATTATGCAATGTAGATTGTGGCAAAGCAAAAGGATAAAAGTAATATAAAAGCTAAAGGATAAAAGCAAATAACAATATTTTAGTTCGTGGGAAATGTTTAGTATATCCGGCAGGTAACGGAGTGGTGGTAGAATGCTAGTGTAGGTCTAGTTAGTTCAAAACAGATTCAGTTCAGATTAATATGAATGTCACTGTTTAAGTGCGATTCACTGAAGAGTACCTCCACCAACCCCAACCAAGCCAACCAGAGGTCATCTGAAAAGATGTTAATACAATATTCAATAATCATATTTATTTCTATAGTGCTTTTACAATGTAAATTGTGTCAAAGCAGCTTAACATAGAAGTTATAGTAAATTGAAACCAGTCAGTCCGGTTTTCAGAGTTGAAGTTCAGTTTAGTTCAGTGTGTTTTAATTTTCACTGCTGAAAGTCCAAACACTGAAGAGCAAATCCATCGATGTGCAGCTCCATGAGTCCCAAATCATGCAAGCCAGTGGCGACAAACAAACTTCACCAAATGATGAAAGTGAAGGGAAAAAAACCTTGAGAGAAACCAGGCTCAGTTGGGAACGATCATTTCTCCTCTGGCCAAATTTCTTGTGCAGAGCTGCAGTCTAGGCGCCGCAGGCTGAAGAACCCTGGACGTCCATCGTGGAGAATCTGCAGGTGGGAGAGGTCACCGGCTGGTGTACAGGCTGACCCTTCAGGATAAATGCAAAGACTTGTCTGTCACTGGGATCTTTCAGGAATCAGTCTCATGCTCTCCACTCCTCTATGACCACAACAGCAACTGCTCAGGATATGGCCTGGTCCAGGATTATGGAAACCTTGGAAATAGTAAAAACAGACTAACATAAGCTTAGATGCCGTTCAAATTATAATGTTTTTTGGGAAGTGTTCCCGGCTTCAGGTTGCCCTAAATAATGCAGACAAACAATCCTTTAGAGAATTTGGATTTCAAAAGCATTTGTGTTTTATGTGTATGCTAATGCAAAGAGATGTGTCTTTAATCTAGTTTTAAACTGACAGAGTGTATCTGCTTCCGGTGCTAGGAACTGTGCTAGGAAATTTGTTCCAGAGTTTAGGTGTCAGATAGATCTACCGCCTACAGTTGATTTTTGATATTCTGGGAATAATAAATTGTCCAGAATTAATTGAGGGTAGTGGACGTGAGAGGCTATAATACACCAGGAGCTCCCTCAAATACTGGGGAGCTAAGCTGCTCAGGGCTTTGTAGGTAGTCAATAAAAATTTCAAATTTATACGATATTTAATAGGGAGCCGATGCAATGATGAAAGATCTGGGGTAATATGATCATATTTCTTTGATCTAGAAAGCACTCTAGCAGCTGCATTTTGAACTAGCTGAAGTTTGTTAATTAGGCCAACAGGGCAACCGCCTAGTAACACATTACAATAGTCATGAAAGCATGAATAAGCTTTTCCGCATCAGACATTGATGGCATATGTCAAAGTTTGGCAACATTTTTAAGATGAAAATCGGTTAAAAATAAGATGAAATCTGGCCTTCAAACGACAGGTTGCTATCAAAAATCACCCCCAAATTTTTGACTGAAGATGAGGACTGAACTGAGAATCCATCAAGGGTTAGACAGTGTTCTAGGTTTTTGCATGTGAGGTTTTTGGCCGAACACCACCCCCACCTTGGACATTTCAACCATATCTCTGTTATGTTAATCGCAGCATACAAACCACTTCTGAAACTTGCCAAACTTGTTCAAACCCATTTGGACCGGGACACAACAAGACGATACCAAGGAACTATCACCAACGAATCCCAACTGTGTGGTTGCCTCGCGTTGGATTGCATCTGGACCAAAAAAAAAAACACACCAAACCCACAAAAGCAACTGAAACAAGAGCTGTGATCTGTGCCTGTGCAAGAGGACATTTTTTCTGCTTCTTGGGGGGCAGTAGTCTGTTTTTTGTTCCTCAAAGGGAAACTTAAATTCCGATGCTCACAAGCAAAGTGTAAACAAAGCAATGCTCACAAACAAAGTGTAAACTAAGCAGCATTTAGTATCATTATCACAGTAAAGTGTCACTCACTACACGTTTGGCATGCAAATATGTCTGGTAATCTAATAATCCATATAGTTTGAAAATATTTAGGAAATGTAGCAGAATTACAGCCAGTCACTTTGTGATCTTTCTTGGCTTGAATTGTTTACTTTACTGCGTCACTTCACTATGTTACACTTGCGCTCTGATTAATTGCTGTATAACCAGAATGATGGTTTTCAGCTGTCGGTCCGATGCTGATTCGACATGCTGAATTGGGCCAACAAGCTCTAACATTAACCCGACATAAGCTGTTGTGTGGAACACACCAAACCAACTAGGCTGACCAACAGACCAACAAAACCCAATGGTCTTTACAGTTTACCTCAAAACTACAGGACTGCTTCCAGTGCACAGACTGAACTTATTTAAAGAGGCAGCCACCTACAACAATCGCGCCGACTTACAGCAATACATGGAAACTGTTAGTGCCTTTTATTAGAAAGGTCATCAAAATTCACCAAATTCATCGCCATACGTGCAAACCAGAAGCCGTGGATGACAGCGGAGGTTTGTGGGCTGCTTAAGGACTGGACTTTATAACTAGAAGACTTCAGTCAGTTCGTGTCTGCCACAACACACCAAGCACTACCACACTGAGCACAGGAGCCCCGCAAGGCTGTGATCAGCATGCTGTTCTTTATCCACGCTTTTCACTCCTCCATGACCACCTCAGCATCTGCTCAGGATACGGGCCGGGTCCAGGATTCTGAAGAACCTTGGGATAAGGAGAAACAGACTAACATAAGTGTAGATGACATTCAAATTATAATGTCATTTGGAAAGTGTTCCTGGCTCCGGTTGCCTTAATAATTGCAGCCCAACAATCCTTTAAATGAATTGGATTTTAAAAGTTATGCATTTGTGTTTTGTGTATGCTAATACAAAGAGATGTCTTTAATCTAGTTTAACACTGACAAAGTGTCTGCCCCCTGAACTGTGCTTGGAAGGCTGAGGTCACAGAGTAACCAAGAGGTCATGAAAGGATGAATAAGTGTTTCTGCATTTGATAGCATATGTTGAAGTTAGTGTAACATTTTTAAGATGAAAAAGTTCTGTTTTAACTTTAAAGATCTTCTTTGCTTAATATCTTGCGCAAATGTTTTATGCAATAGTACTTTTATTGTCTGTCTTAGGTTATGCAGGTAGTTTTAGTATGTATAGTATATGCATAGTTAGTACAGTTAGATTACCACTCTGGTACGTTTAAAATAGCTCTAACATCCAGTGTTGTGTTCATATTTATTATTGTTTATTTTTGTAGCACCATGGTCCTGTGAGACACTACATTTCGTTCCACTGCATTTCTACACATGCAGCAGAATGACAATAAAGCTCAACTTAACTTGATTTAAAGATTTTTAGATATTTGCAGTGGAAACGAGACAAAAGCTCCAAGCAAGAAAAGCATTTTTGCAGTTAAGCTGATCTAGTCTATGGCTTTTTCTGCACAATGGCGATGACATTACAGTTTTTACCAACTGAGGTTTACCCTCTAGCTCAGTTTTTTGTTTTTTTTACTTTTTCTGCCATTCCCCACTTTGGAGGTAGAGATGGGTTCCGTGCCCCACGTGTCCCAAATCACCCAACTAAAAACTTTTTTCCTGTTATCTTTTTGTTTTTATGACACAAACTTGTTTATTGCAAACTTTTATAGCAGCTACTAGGGATGTGCAATATAAAAAAAATGGATTCTGCTGATAACTCCATTATTAAAAATATTTGAAAATTTCTAAAATTTTACTAGCTTTCTTTCAAAATGTCAATACGATCCTGATTAAAACAATATATTGAAGAACAGTCATTTATTTAAAACTAAATTCTTTGTTGTGGTTCTATTTTCTTATACTTGTATTTTTTTTACTTTTGCTCTTGTTTATGTAAAGCACTTTGAAGTACCATTATGTATGAAATGTGCTATTTAAATAAACTTGCCTTGCTTTATTTTTAATTTACTTATGCCTCATTTCCACTGGGTGGTATGGTACCTTTAGCCGGCTTGTTTCCATTGCCAAATGGTACAGATTGTACCCTTTTGGTAGGGGTAGTGTATGACAGAAAGTTGCAGTTGACGTCATTTTCTTACTCTTACTCGCACTTTTTACTAAACATTTGCTTTATATACATGAATACTTATGTATAAATGTTAATTACTAACCTTTCAATGAACATGATTTGATTATAGCTGGAGATCAATGATACTGCGAAATAGCCTAGTGTAACGTCTGTGATTTATATAAAATAAAAAAAACATTTATGAACACATACAGAGCCTTTACAGTCTCTGAAATGTTACCAATTACAGAAAAAAAATTCCCAAAACATACATTATTTGGGTTTATAAATGATTCGAAACATATACAGTCAGTACAAACCTCAAATTTTTATTCTTCACCAGCACATGTAACATTAACATCTTGTTAAAAGTAATTCTGTCAACCCGAGTTCAAAAGGTGATGACAGTAATTAAATATGGCAGTTTGTTCATGTTTTAGGTTGCTGAAAGAATCATTTGATCCTTTGTTTTTTCGGGCTTTGCCTTTGATTTGTTTTGCTTCCTTCTCACGTTTGTCCATTTCTGAAAGGATGCGAAAAGCTGCACTTCAATAATCACGCGCACGTTATTATCATCAGCTTAAGTTCGTTATTTCATATATGGGCGACCGCACACAAATCTCTAGAAAAGGTGAAACCACTTGCGCTTTTAGATGGCCTCGTAAACAACAACAGTACACATAGCAGATTCTTCTTCTTGGCTTTGTGGCGGTTCATCAAGACAATGATGAGGTTTGTTTGAGCTCGGGTCGACCATGGTTTGTTATATTATATGTATATATTATTACGGTGTAATGTCTTAGCTGTGCATTTAAACATGGCGCTTCCTGTCTTTTCATTCTCCTGGCTTGTGCACACGCTAGTGACCATTCTCTGTAAGCATTCAGCTGTCTGTCTAGCTCAACCTTTTGGTACCCTTTTGTTGTGCTAGGTACCCTTTAAAAAGGGGGCTAAAAAAGTGGTATGGTACGGTTCACTTTTTGGTACCTTTTGACAGTGGAAAGGGACAGAAAGGCATACCGAATCGTACTGTACCGTACCACTCAGTGGAAATTGGCCATTAGCTAAATATTGAAACATTGCCTATTTTTATTTATTGAGAAATAAGTATAACTTATGTTCAATGTTTGGGCATTGCTGAAGGCAAAAAAGGCTAACATACATTCTGAATTGGTATAAGGCCAAATGATTTGTGTTTTACCACTTGAGAAGCAGCGTTTATTATTATTATTTTGTTTTATTGCAAAATGATTAGCCTATTTCTATGTTCTGAAAAGCTCTTCGTGTCCATGTTTGCCATTCCAAATAGTCTAATTAAACTCAAATAAAACACAAACACATTTGTTTATTTTCCGTTTCTTTTTTCATTTATATTCAAAAGGAAGGCAGGTGTAATAAAAACAACAACAAAAAATTTAATGAAAAACAAATAAACCCAATGTACTGTATCAAATTATACAAAACTGAGTTTTTATCGGTTGTGAAGAACTGAGTTTGCAGCATTAGAAGGTCATATTTACTGAGCTCAAAAGCTATTTCAATTGAAAATATGCTAACTATGCTAAATATAACACTTTTGAAACACTAACTGGCAGCAGGTTTTTATCTTTCTCTGTGTCGAGTTTTTTTCCATGCGTGTTTTGTTATATTTGTAGAGCCAAGTAGCTCAAACTCGCTCATTCAGGGGTGGAGCCAGCAGATGTGCAACAACTTTAAGCACAATGTAAACACAAAGTAAAAGTCTCCATTTTGGGTTCCTCCACAGGACTCGACACTTGTTAAACACTTGCTCCTATGTGCTTGCTGCTCTCCTGTGTCTCCCCACCCCGCCCACACTCATCAAGGCTACCAAGCTGACCAATTACTGAGCTTGCGCTACGCATCTTGAATATAATTGAAAGGATGTTTCATATATGTAAAATAATGTTCATGTACTATGTGACATTGTTGTGACTTGTCAGTGGACAGTATTAGTGACTTCTAATTTGATAATATAATTGTTTATAGTAATAATAATTACTTTCTGACTCACATATGCAAATGGACAGATGTCAACATAACCTTTTGGCGCGACCTCCATGGTTCAGTATGCATAAAGTAGACCTTTACAAGGTTTCTTGATTTTGCATTTAAATGTAAAAATTAAACTTTGCACTTTAATTACTCTCTGAACTGTTCATGTTTCAATGCATGTTCCTGCGCAATGTCTAATCAGTGAGTGCTAAATTTAGGGATAATTTCATGTGAAAGTAAAAGTGACGTGAAACTAAGTGGCGCTGTTTTTATCCGTTAAAATGCACAAACACAGTACTGAGAACTGAACACACCACCATTAACACAGTGAACAAAACTGTGTCACTTTGTAACATCAGTCCGAGTGTCATATGGCCAGTCATTCATGCCATCATTGTTTTTGACAGCATGTAATTGTATGTGGGACCAGACTAAACTAAATTTATATAAGCTTTTGTCATTTAAAATCTGAATCTCAAGGCATGAAGAGAACTCCCACTTGAGATTTGGGAAGTTCTTCGTCTGAACAGGTGAATGAATGTTACGACGCACAACTGTAAAACTCTGTTATGTCCAATAGTTATGTCAATGTGTCCAACTTGACCAGCATTCAACCGGTTATATTTTAAAATGTAAACATTTGAGAAATTATGTGTTGTCTGTAACTTTCTCAGTGTGCTGCTTCTGTCTTAATTTAAAATGAAAACATCTTATTTCCCCTGTCTGTTTTTATTTTTAATCAAACTCAAAAGATAAGGAAATAACTCACTGCTTTTTAGCTGTTTTAACTTCAGTAATGTTTATCCTTTTATTTAATTTATACAGTGAAGATTATATACAGCATGCAGTGTTATATGTGATTATATTATTCCGTTTCTGTACCTGAAAACTACTGACAGATATCTGAAAAACTTGAAAAGCATAGTTTATTTTAGATTTTTTGAGAATGTTTGTGTCACGAACGCTCACTCCACACAAAGGCACAGGAACACGGAATTTATCAAAATACACAAATTTATTTACAAACACTCACTTCAAGGGTACTAGAAACACAGGAGACTCAGAAAAGACATGGGGTGCAGACGACAATGACATTCAGACAATTCAATACCGGACCGCGAAGGAAACTAAGGGGTATAAATGCACAAAGAACATGATTAAACTGAATACATACAGGGGAGGAACACAGGTGAAACTAATGAACATGGGAAACAGCGGGAAACAGAACAAAGGAATCACATGACATCAACACAGAACAGACACCTAACAGTTTGATCTTTTTCATTATTTTGATTTGTTTTGTCTTGTTGTTTTTTGTTTTTTTTTCACTAAACATACCATATACTGAACCGTGCCAAAACAATGACCCTAAAACTGTGATACGAACCATGTGCAATCTGTAATGTTGCAAAACTGTAAATGTATTTAAGATATCAGTATTTGAATCAATGTATAATGTACATGATCATCCAGGAGCATAACATAGAAAATTCACAATTTAGATTAATTCATAAATAACATACTTTAAACAAATGATTACATAAAGAGATTAGATTTATTTTTAGTTATTTAAAGGGCATAGGCATATGATAGGCCAAATGATATATTTGATATATATATATATTCCTTCAAGTTATAAATGCCCCCTTACCTAGATGTTACTGCAATAACTTAGCCCTGATTCTGCCTGGGTGTTGGGTGTCAACCAAACTGGCCCTTAGTTTTGCCTGTTGGAAAAGAGGTGTTTTTGCATGTATTTTTAATATATAACACATAATTGATGCTGATTTGTATCAGACACTCAGTGTTCCCATTCATAGATGCCTTCATACAACCCCCACCGCAATTTTAAAAAAAAACTGCAGTGAACCGCTTTGTCTGGCACAAGTGCCAATTCATGTTTCTGCTGGCAGATTTTTCAGGTGCTACCAAATAATTCATAAAATGAAATCAACATATCAATGAATGATCTTAATGAAAAGGCTTTGAACTATTGTCACGATTCAGCATTTAGTGACTTTCGTGCTGGCCCCGGGCCATCGGGCAGTCCTTATTGTTAAGCCATGCATTTTTTTTTTCATTCGTAAGGAATGTTTATAGAGCACCTTATCAGTATTTTAGACTTCTTTGTGAAGGATCATATTACATTCAGTACAGGAGTAATAGCCACTATAAATTCCACTTTGCAATCACAGCAATGCATTAAAGTATGTTAACAGATAAAACAGCTTGTTAACTGTGATAATGAACAAAAACATTTTAACTCTTTAATGTTAAAAGTGTTCTAAAAATTTGACTTAATTGTATTGCAACTATTTTTGAGAATTTAGTTGTTTAATATATCATTGAGCATCTTGCCTATATAGTGATGTTCATGTCACCTTGATGTAAATGTTTAGGATGGAAGATTTTGATGCAGAAGAGGAGGATGAAGAGGCTCTGATTGAGCAGAGACGACAGCAGCGGCTTGCTATTGTGCAGGTAGCTCATTACAACTGTCTTCAGGAACTTTCTTCTTTTAAGAGAGAGTATTTGATTGTAAAATCTTGTTCTGTTTGATTATAGAAATATAAAGCAGTAAATGAGGACAGTAATATGGGGTCCATGGCATCAGAGCCCAGCAGTCCTCAGAGTAGCTCTCGCAGTCGTTCACCCTCCCCTGATGACATCTTGGAACGGGTAGCAGCTGACGTGAAAGAATATGAGCGGGAGAATGTAAACACTTTTGAGGCCAACATCAAAGCCAAGCACAACCTCATCGCTCAGGAGAAAGAAGGTGGTGTACTCTGAGTGTTTTCAGGAAGTTTTTCAGATTGTATGCACAATTGTTTCATCTAAGTGGTCACAAAGTATGATGTAAAGTATCTATTACTTCATGATTGACTGTTTGCTGTCTTTTTTTGCAGGAAACAACCCAAAGAAGCCCTCAGCACCTGACATGTTCACTGAGTCAGATGACATGTTTGCTGCAGATTTTGATGTAAGTTTAAGCTTTAAGATTAAACCAGTTTCCAATAGGGGTGCAACGGGTTGTAGTTTATCTGTGATTTGTACCAACAAAACCCCACAAATTATCATGCACATGATTTTACAAATTACATTTAACAATAATCTGCATAAACGTAATGCTTGATTTAAAATCTAAGCCGTCTTAATTTGAAGGATCTTTTTTAGCTGATTTTTGTTTCACATCCTTAATTTGGCCTGCTTTGAATTATTTATCAGGCATACACTGCATTAGGGTTGAACCATTTTGCAAAATAAGCTAAATGTGATTAGTTATTGTGATTGCAATTTAATATGCAAATAAATCTGTCATAATCACGATTGTAATGTGGCCGATGCCTGAGAATAAAGACAATCTACAGAATGAGCCTCCTCCAGTTGGCCTATTTGCTTTCACTTTACCTTACTTTTACTCTTTACTCCTTTACTTTTGTAAAGTAAGGAAAGGTAGTGGAGTCACTAAACTGAAGACATGCATTTGCATATATATTTAATTTCGTAATTTTGTTTAAACGCAAAGATTTGTTCCAAAACTATTTCTAAATTCAGTTCTAATTTCCAGCAAATGAATAAATAAACAATAATAACTAAATGTAGTCAAAACACTTATCCAAACACACTTTCTATTGCCCCATATGGTAATGCGTACGTCTCCAAAACTGACAGATGGACAAACCTAAACTTTATTAAAACAAACATAAAGATGCATAATTAATACTAATAAATACTACTAATAATGACATTATACAAATGCAAATTGGCATGAATAAACAGACTACAACGCAGCTGGATTCCAAATCCCCTGATGTGAAGAAGGCATGGGAGGAGGTAGTGGTTTTTATATTTATGTAGAAAATAATCATTTTGTTAACATTTTAATCCTTTAAAAGAACATTTTAATGTGTAGGCATTTTGGACCCACATAGGCGCATAACTAATGCACTCTTTAAATTACAAAAAACTCTGTGCTGGACTTAAGAACCAGCTTTTTGTTGGTCAATGGCACGGTCTATTTCAGTTGCCTCAAAATAGCAACACGACAACAATGCACCTTAATACATCTACTTTTTTTAGACCAGCACACTCATGAGTCCACAAAGTGGCACAAATGGATTTGCTATTTAAACAACGTGTTGCAAAATGTGAAAATGACAGTTCCGCTGGTTGAAAATAGCAACAAATCACATCATACACGCCTTGCTCATTGCACCAGGTGTATGATAGGGCCCATTGGCTTTCACACCACCAGCACCTGCAATCTGATTGGTGTCTGTTGCACAGATCCATACATCACACTTTTAAAAGTTTTTACTTTCCATTTTTTCCCATGCCGTTTCTTTTACCTGCAAGTCTTTATATTACAGATTCTGTAAATCATAAAGAACTGTATGCTTCTCAAGCTCTATAACATAATCATTCATTATTGTCTTTTCATCTTGTAGGCACAATCTTGTAGTCTTATGTAGGCTAGTTAAATGAATATTTATACATAATCAAATTAGTGTGCAACTTAAGCTAAACTAATAAGCCTACTATAAATTGTTTAAAGTTTGTTTTTGTAGTTTGGGCTTAAATAATGGTCTTTAAATATATATATATAATTTTATTTTTATTTATTTTTTTAGCTAATTTTAAATGGATTTTATTCACTATTTTAACATCAGTAGATATTATCAATGCAATTACTTGGCAAAATTGCTTCATTTTACTCTCAATCATACTGTCATACTGTGTTTTTGGTCTTTGTCAATGCACTTTAACTGAGTGTAAGCTGCTGCTCTGCTTGTGTGGGAATGTTATGAGATTTTTTTTATTTCGTTTCATTAGTTTGTTATTTAAATAAAACGTGTTTGTGAGGACCTTTTAATTGTCTGCACTTTAGAAATATTGTATAGCTTTTAGTGTTTTAACTCATAAACGCTGCATGTAAAATTATTATGTCCCACACTGCTATATTTGCAATAGGAATAGACCCACTGTATTTGGGGTGACAAGGCATGCACACAACAAATCAGACTTTAACCATTTGAGGTCGACAGGTCACGCCGCCGTGACCAGCATCCTTTTTCTTAACAGTGCAAAAGACACTAAGAATTCTCTGTTGATTTTCGTCGCACATTGATTTTGGTGTGAGTTCTTGATTTTGTCCCACCGAGACAATGAGACATGTATCTATAGAAAGCTTAATGCGTCTACTTTTAAATGCAGTAGGTCATGTTGAAACCAAATATTGTTTGATAAAGTAATCAGTATGAAACCAACACTGACTGTTTCTCAGTCTGGTCGAATTATTTTTAATGCAACTATGCCCACAAGCTACTTTGTTGTTACAATCGTCCACTGGAGTTGCACGCGACATCTGTAAATACCTTTTTAACTTGAATCAATAAGAAAAATCTGTCAATATATATATATATATTCTTCAAGTATTCTTCAAATTAGAATTGTTTTATTATTTCTCTGACTAAATTCAGTTTTAAGAAGCTAGCTATCTTTGAATCTTTAGGATGTTCCAGGAAGAAATGTTTATCTATTTGAGACGCATTGAATAGCTTTCAGGAAAACTTGATGATTACAGATAGATTTGGTTAAGGCTTGAGCTGAATTCTGCAGGCAAATATATCTTCAGAAACAGGAGTGGGGACCCATTGCAGACTATGCTTGATCACTTTAGTAGACCCTACTTAACATGCCTGTAAAACATTTCTTTTTGTGTGTGTGTGTGTGTGTGTGTGTGTGTGTGTGTGTGTGTG
>CAIGQW010055747.1:6784079-6799604 GCA_903798125.1 Danio choprae | reverse complement strand
TGTGTGTGTGTGTGTGTGTGTGTGTGTGTGTGTGTGTGCTTTGTTCTTGTTTATTTGTCGTGAATAATTTTATGTTTGAAAAATAATTATACACGTTTTTATATGCATTTAATTTTGGCTAGTGTTTTTGATGCCAGTGACACAGAAAAAAATTAATATTTGAATGTTGTGTCTCTTGCATATCAGAGTGCCAGACTCAGGGCCGCAGGCATTGGTAAAGACTTTAAGGAGAACCCCAACCTCAGGGATAATTGGACTGATGCAGAAGGATACTACCGTAAGTCCAAAGTGATGTTCTTTTGCAAAACCAAACTATTTAATTTAATATGTACAATTCCTCATTTAAAGACATCTTTTTTAGGTGTAAACATTGGTGAGATACTGGATAAAAGATATGATGTGTATGGATACACTGGACAGGGTGTATTCAGTAATGTGGTCAGAGCTAGAGACACTGCCCGTGCTGGCCAGGAGGTGGCAGTCAAGATCATCCGAAACAACGAGCTCATGCAAGTATCATACTAAATACTAAACGCACATGCACATACATATAACCCCTAATTTGCTCCCAGGGCACTGGAATCAGCAATAGCTAATGTTCACAGTATGTCTGTGTGTGCTCTCTCTTCTCACTCAGTATGTGTGTATGCTCACTTGGATGGGTTAAAAGCTTATTGGCAAAACTACTTCGCAAGGCTCACTTCATATGTGCATGTGTAA
This sequence comes from Danio choprae, assembly GCA_903798125.1. Classification (NCBI taxonomy): domain Eukaryota; kingdom Metazoa; phylum Chordata; class Actinopteri; order Cypriniformes; family Danionidae; genus Danio; species Danio choprae. Next base: position 6,798,884 of record CAIGQW010055747.1, on the reverse strand, counting down.
ATAATATGTGTATCGAGCAGCTGCTAGATGTAATTTAATATACTAATACTAAAATACTAATACTACTACTATGGCTGAGCAATTAATTAAAGGTGATTTTCATGCGCATTTTGTCCAGGCTTAAGCAGCAGGTTGGTATCTCTTGTTTGTGAAAAAAAGGTATTTTTCAGTAAGAGATCTCAGAATTCGTCAATATCTCGTCAACAGGACTCGTGTCCTGTGGGGTTCTCTTTGGTTCTGTTTTGGCTCCATTGCTTTTTACTTTGTACTAGCTGACTATGCTGTCATTATGCAGATGACATTTCTACATTTCTTTTAAACCTCAGCAAAATGAACAAATTTTCCACTCTTTTAAACTGTATAAACTCCATCAAAGTTTAGATGGCAAACAATTAATTATTTAAATCAGGACAAAAACGGTACTTATTTTCTTGTGGATATTGTCCCCAAAGACAGTCTGGGTTCTTTATCACACTGTTAAATATTCTCTTCTAATTTAGGTGTTCATATGGGACAAGCGTTCAGCCTTGATAAACGTGAATTATTTGGTTTATAACTGTTTTTATTAGTTGAAGGAACTAATGGAAATGGATGAATAGAAATGATTATACATGCATATATATTATCCTACCTTGATTATTGCAACACTCTTTTTACCTGTCTTAGCAACTCATCTCTGAAACACCTACATATGGTTCAAAATGCTGCTGCTAGGCTTTTATCCAAGAGATCTCGTGTTATGCCTTTTTTTAATTTCTTTACGTTGGCTTTGTCAAAACTCTTATCATATTTTTAGAGCATTGCATGAAAAAAAGCCCTTGAGGATATAAAAATAGGTTTTAGAGTTATGACTTTGACTACTGTAGAAATCAGAGATCTTCAAAGCAGTTCTTGTTAATTGTTACAAGTTCTAGATCAAAGACAAAATGAGACAAAATTGAGGTAGTTACTCCCAAGTTGTGGAATAATCTTCCTCTAAAACTGAGATCATTTTTAAAAAGCAGTTGAAAACTCATTTGCTCAAACTTGCTTGCGTCTAAATTGTTTTTAATTACCATGTTTTATTATTGTAATTTCTTTTTTTTACCTTTTAATGGTTGTGTTTTTTTTTTTTTTGTTGTTATTCTGCAGTACTGACAGCTATTCGTGTAGCTTCTCAATATACTAAAGGTATTTGTAGTAAATGCAGCATGCAAAATTACCACACATAGTAACATGGTTTTACCACAGACTCAAACTTCAGTCGAGTGTTTAAAATAAATCCTTCTGTGAGATGATTCCATAGTTGTGCGTTAATTAGTCATGCTGAATCAGTGAAAGCAGTTAAATCTTCTTTAAATCAACCACTATGGGGATTTCCTGTTTTCCTTTGTGGGTATTAGGAGGGGTTTGTGAGTTTCTGTGAGAGCACCCTCTGACCTTCAGAGGAAATTTACTACAAATCATGGCATTCTTTACTGACAAGACGTGCATGACAATTGCAGCTTTGCTCAATCACGTTTGTGATTTTAATTCAATTAATCACCCAGCCCTAACTACTAATATTAAAAGATTTTTTTTTGTGTTGGTCTTTTGCACCATTGGCTAGATTAGTTTATTTCTCATGTACAGTGAAGCTCATGAATGGCGAAATATAAGAAGTGGCAGGATGCTATACTGCAAATACTGTGTACCCGTGCAGCATGACCCGTTCAATCACTGGACCCATGTTAGAAAGTTGTTTAATATTAATTCGATTTTTATTTGTTGTTTGTGTGTGCTGGCAGGCAGAAGACAGGACTGAAAGAGCTTGAGTTTCTGAAGAAGCTGAACGATGCAGATCCTGATGATAAATTTCACTGTTTGCGTCTCTTCAGACACTTTTACCACAAACAGCATCTCTGTTTGGTGTTTGAACCTCTCAGGTACTTCAGATCTCTGCTGTGAGCATGTGTCCTGTTTATATTGAGAAATATCTGTGTAAGCCTCCTCATTTGTAAACTGGTAAGGATGTTGTACTTTTGTATACTTGTTTAACTTGAGGAATTCTGAACAAAAATGTTTGAGTTTCCAGCGCTGATAATGAAAAGACTTGTTTCTTGAGTCTGCAAATGAGCATATAGCATTTTTATAAGGTCATGTGACCAGTGGTGTAGCGCACACTGCATGCAGTTTTTCTTTCAAATTGGGTTTTGTTAATATATGAATTAAACATACATCGTTGTCATCAAACAAATATAAATATTAGTCAAAGATAACACAAACACATCATGCAGTTTTAATCAATAAGGCTCAAACCCTTTTTACACCACTTTTTCATGTACGCCTATTTATTTCATTAATGTTAGATGTAGCCTAATTTTATTACGGTTTTATTTTAATGTTCATTAAATATAACTAATCAATCTTTTTCTCTTTTTATTTATTATTATTATTATTATTATTATTATTATTATTATTATTATTATTATTATTATTTTATTTAATTTTATTTGTTTGGTTAATGGTTAAGTTAGGGATATGTCCAGGAAGTTATCACAGATTATTACACAGCTGTCTGGAATACTTGATTCTGTCAGTCGTGACATTCCAAGGAATGTTATTGTCAGATAACAACCACAGTAACTAATAACACGGGCTACTGGGTGTACCTGGATAAGCCTGTTTTTTTATTAGTTTCAATGGTTGATGTTTGTGAATAACCTTGGAATACCATGACTGACCAATCAGAATTAAGTATTCCAGACATCCATGGTGTAACGAGTGTCAAGCAATTAACCAAAATGAGCAACCCTAACTTAACACCAATGTGCCCTGCATGCCTGTGAGTTGTGTTGATGCACATTTAACCTGGAAACGTTAAATCACTATACTTGGTTTAAATTTGCATGGAAATAAGTTACAATATTAATTGCTTGCCTTCATAAATAGTCAAACAGATCTGATAAAGAAACACAAAAATGCAAAATGCTAACAAAAAATAAATTACAAATATCTATATAAATATCCTATCTAAAGCCATGCCACATGAGTTATTTTCAGCATTTGTTTTTCCCTTCATATTTTTTTGACTGTCACAGTATGAATCTGCGGGAAGTTCTGAAGAAGTATGGCAAAGATGTGGGTCTGCATATCAAAGCAGTGCGTTCCTACAGTCAACAGCTCTTTCTAGCTCTGAAACTACTAAAACGCTGCAACATCCTCCATGCTGACATCAAACCAGACAACATACTGGTGAGCATCATCTATATCAGTGGTTCTCAACCACATTCTTGGTGCCCTCCAACATTATTAGCAGAAGCTCCAGGACCTGAAACGGTCGTGTGAGACAAAGGAGACATGCAAAATTTGCAGTCGGGGGGCTGAACGTTATTGAGAACCTTAGACCTGTATAGCCACTCAGGAGACTTCATTCCTTTACTCATGCTCTCTGTCTGCAGGTGAATGAGTCAAAGACCATACTTAAACTCTGTGATTTTGGCTCTGCATCTCATGTTGCTGACAATGAAATCACTCCTTACCTAGTAAGCAGATTCTATAGGGCACCTGAAATTGGTGAGTTGCATTATATTTGTTTCGGAGGCCTGTTCTTAAATAAAAAAAATAACACCATAACAATTGAATTGATTTCATGTGTGCCTAGAAATGTGTTGTAACTTTTTATTTTTGGTTTGTATTGTTTTCCCTAAACCTTTTCTTTTCATCCACAGTTATTGGAAAACCATATGATTATGGTATTGATATGTGGTCAGTCGGCTGTACCTTGTATGAGCTATACACAGGAAAAATTCTCTACCCTGGCTCCTCCAACAACCACATGCTGAAACTGGCCATGGATGTGAAAGGCAAGATGCCAAACAAGGTACTGAATCAGTGGATTGAAACCTTTTTTGGAAATGCTAAAGTTATGTGTGTAAAAAGGGAAATTCACACATTTCATACTGATGCTGTAAGTCTGGTTTTATATGATGTTTTATTTTTCATTTTATAAAGATGATTCGGAAAGGCATGTTTAAAGACCAACATTTTGACCAGAACTTAAATTTCCTGTACATCGAAGTAGACAAAGTGACAGAAAGGGTATGTTCTAAGACTTCTCTAACATAAATGCTCGTTTCATACCGTAGTACTGTATACATGACTACTTGTTTTTATTTCCAGGAGAAGGTAACAGTGATGAGCACCATTAACCCCACTAAAGACCTTCTTGCAGACATGATCGGAGGTCAGAGGTTACCTGAGGATCAAAGGAAGAAAGTCATCCAGCTAAAGGATCTGTTGGATGGGACTCTGATGCTGGACCCTGCTAAACGCATTAGCATCAACCAAGCTCTGCAGCATCCTTTCATTCAGGAGAAGATATGACACGTTTTACATGTTGACCAGCTTTTGTTCCAGGACTGAGACATGACTCCAGCTCATCATTTTCAAAATGAGAAGACTCGATTTTTCTATTTTTATTCTTTTTTTTTTTTTCTACTGATTTTTGTTTTCTTTCGCCCAGCTATTTTTGATTCAGATCTCTCAGAATGATCTTGTTTTTATTACACACATGCGCACACTGTCATACACTGAGAGGGGCATGTTTAGTGCTTATTGGAATTAGTCGTATTCAACTTCAGAAATTACAAAATGTACGGAAGTTTAGTCGAGTTGTTTAGAATACATCAGAGTGGTATTTAAAGAGCCGATTTTCAATTATTAAACCACTGGCTTTAGTTTAGATTCCTTTGTCTAATCAAAGAACATTGACTTCATTCAGTCAGAACTTCATACAACCTCCTCCTTTGAAAACAACATAAAGTGATTCATTGCATACAGCTGTTATTGGTTTTGCTGCTGTTGTACATTTACTTCAATAAATTTTCTTGTCCATTTTATCAACTTTACAAAAGGTTATTCTTTGGATAGGTTGATTTTGGTATGAAATCTTTTGTAAATAATTTAACGGTGCGATGAAAGTCTGGGTTCATTTTTACTTCAAAAAGTTCAAAGCTCCTGTTTTAATATGAATAATCAACTTTTTGGTTCATTAGTTTCTAAATGTATCCACCAGCCAACTGACATTAATCTCTGAGGTTCAAATTTTACTATCCAGCATGCTAATGCCGGTGTTCCCAATGGAACTGAAAATGCTTGTGTTCAGAGTCCCTAATGTTAATGTTGTTGATATCAAGTGCCTCCCTTTTGTGACTGAATTGAACCATAATTGAAAAAGAGTCTCACAGATGCCGTCAAACTGCTGATCATTTGTTTTACAATGTAAATAGATTTGACTAATTTCTTTTTTTAACTGGAAATTGAAAATTAAGATTGGATTGTGACGGAAAATGAAAGTGTCGCCTTGGGTGTAATCATTTTGGTAATAAAATGTTTCAATTTTCTGATGTATTACCTTTGAATTTACCTAAAGTCTCATTTAAGTTTACCTTAATAAGAGCTTACCACAGCTCTTAATATCTGGAATCTTGACTGCTGTGACATCAGAGAAGCCTTTTAAAAGCTTGAAAATGCATATTAAGGAAAAGAAACACAACTTCAATCTGAAATGTTGGTTATAGGTTTATTGCTGCAAGTGGTTTATCAAAATTCAATATATGTAATATACTAATAAGTTATAAATTGGAAAAAAATAGCAATATCTTTAGTATTGTGACGAATTTCAGATTGCAACTGATTTTTGAAAGAAAAAAGTAGGGTAGGCACTTGGTTCTATTTGTTACTTATATGTTGTACTCGAAAAAGAATGTTAGCTTCTTGGGGGGAAGGATGTGGCTTACGTTGAATAATAACTGGAGAAGTCAAGCACACATTGTTTGTACATGTATTAGAACAGACACCTTGACGGGTAACTCTTTATTTTGATGGTCCCCCTACAGATTGTCTGCTGACCATAAGTTCATTTACAAGTTAATATCGGCTTCCTCTCATCTGGGGAGAATATGTAGATTGTCTTTTAAACTTTTAGTACATATTCAGATGCCTATAAGTAGCAACACAACATAATTTCAAGTGAACTTGAGTATATATATATATATATATGTATGTAACTTCTCACTGTTAACTAGTTTCTTATACTTTTACTAAGACACTTCAAAATGAAGTGAAAATATATTAAAAGCTGTAGAATGACTGTTACAAGGCAACATTACAAACAACATTGACTCTAAATGTGGCTAATGGAACTAGATGAGCAGATAAATATACCTTCAAGTAAAACAACTGTCTATTGAAAATAACTCAAATGCAATGAATAGTTAGTAGAGCACTCTTGAAAATACATGTTTCAAAATAGTATGGAGTAAGCAACTTTATATGGTTAAAGTTCAATTGAAATGTTGTGTTGCTGCTTATAGACAGAATGTGCATACAGACTACTACTTGGTTGTATAAAGGTACTGAAAACTTGAGGATTTTGTTGCATGTCAACTAATGCACTATTGGACATTTATAACCTAAATTGGTAACATTTTACTGTCCACACTTTTAACATGTGTACATGCTGTAGACGTTGTAATGATTGCCTAAGAAGATTTAAAAGACAATCTACAGATTCTACTCGGATCAGAGTAAGCAGATATATGAACTTGTAAATTACCTTTTGGTCGGTAGACTATCTACAGGGGGATGATCAAAATAAAGTGTTGCCAAGTAAAGTTTATTTCCTTTTAACCTTTACATATAATAAATAACCTTTTGTGAATGAATCATTTTTATTTAAATGCCCGTTGGGTTATAAATGGAATTGTTTGTTTTCATTGCAATCAGTTAATTATAAAATGTAAAAAAATATATAAAATGCATTTGTTAGCCTAACACAGTTAATGTAATTCTTTCTATTTATTTCTGAAATAATATAAAATAATTTGGAAATTACCCATGGCAACTTAATGTAATGCAGTTCGATATATTTACCTTCAGCCCACAGCCCTCAATTATGTTTGTTTTTTGACCCATCGTAAGAAAAAAGTTTGGGCACCCCAGTTCTAACAAATCTAACAAAATTTTGACATGACAATTTTTGATTCGTTGCTCAGTCCCGTAGCCAGCCTAGTCAAATGGGAGCCTCGTTTTCCAAAAAGTGGACCTTTTTTCATTTAAAATTTATTATTAGTATAATTTTATGCATTCATTTCACGCACAGCTTGTCTGTTGGTATCATATTGTGCAAACTTTTTAATGCACCAAAAATATTTACTACTATTTGGTCAATTACACTAAATTATTTATTTAGAAATATCTGTTTTAACTGTATTTTTATATGACAGTTTTATTAACAGATGTATTTTTAATAAAAAGGAGTAAGGAGATTTCACGCTGGTTAACTAGACCTCACATCGTATATACCATTTATATAACGGTACTTACATTTCTAATTTTGATGTAAAAATCATTCTCAGCAGCAACATTGACAACAAACCCTGCCCCATGTATCAACACCTTGAAACAAACATGCAGAAGTTTTGCAGCTGTTACATCAAGAACAAAAGCAGCCATTCATGTTCATACATTCTAAAAATAATTCTGTAAGCCAGTATTTTTAGAACAATAGTAACAATGCCTTACATTTATATAGCACTTTTCTGGACACTCAAAGCGCTTTACACATTTTTGAGGGGAATCTCCTCATCCACCACCAGTGTACCGCATCCACCTGGATGACGCGACGGAAGCCATATTGCGCCAGACTGCACACCACACACAAGCTGATTGGTGGAGGAGAAACAGAGTGATCAAGCCATTTATGATATGGGGATTGTTAGGAGGCCATGGTGGACAAATTTGGCCAGAATATTGGGGTTAAACCCCTACTCTTTTTCGAATGACATCCTGGAATTTTTAATGACCACAGAGAGTCAGGACCTCGGTTTAACTTCTCATGCAAAAGACGGCAATCACTGAGCAGTATAGAGTCCCCATCAATATACTGGGGCGTTAGTACCCACACAGACCCCAGGTTGAGCACCCCTACTGGTCTCACTAACACCACTTCTGGGACTGGTAGCAACCTAGCTTTCCCATGTGGTCTCCCATCCAGGTACTGACCGGGCACAGAATTCTTTATGGATCTTCAGGAAAATGCTGAAGAAAGTCAAGTTATTTCAACTGTTATCAAGGTGAGTATCAATTTGAGTATCGAGTATCAAGACAACTACTTTAATTATGTATTTTATAATATTTATTTGGTATTTTCTTTTTAATGTCATTTACATCATACAACTTATTGTTAAAGGGCGGCGCCTCACAGCAAGAAGGTCGCTGGTTCGAGCCTCGGCTGGCTCAGTTGGCATTTCTGTATGGAGTTTGCATGTTCTCCCTGAGTTCACGTGGGTTTCCTCCAAGGTGCTCCGGTTTCCGCCACAAGTCCAAAGACATGCGCTATAGGTGAATTGGGTAAGCTAAATTGTCCATAATTTATAATAAAATAAGCGGTTTTGTGGTGTTTAGAGTTTCACTCAAATAATTAACACACAATAACAACATATTATTATAACATATTGTTGCATTATAAAATACAAAAACTTTGTAAACCTAAAGATTTTTCCTATTGTAATATTGCTGTTAAATCTATGGACAGAAAGGAAATGCATGTTTCTGTAGAATGATTACATTTATAAAGCATTCATGATTATCCACACTTTGCAGACTATGCAGCAGTTGAACAGATTTTAATAAAGCCTAATTATAATAACAACAACAACAACAATAATAATAAATACATTTATGATAATTTGTTTTACTGCCTTGAAAAAAAAATTGGCATATTTTTAGTCAAATGGTAAATAGGCCTATAAATATAGCCTATTTTTAAATGTGCCTATACTTCTAGATATTGCAAAGTATTTATGTGAAATAATAACTGGTGTGGAAAAAGTACATTAACTCTAAATGTAAGAAATGACTGATGTTAAAGCATGAGTGGCTCCTGCCTGGTCCCCCAGTTACTGTAGTGTAGAACCACCACTGATAAGCTAAATGCCTAAGCCTATATAAGTTTCTATAGCCTAAAATTATATATAACATAGTTCGTTAGATTTTGCATGTTGAGAATCTAACAAATTCAATTTTAGTGTAATTATTACATCCAGAATGTATTACTTTTATTGCCGAAAATAGATTTAGAGTTCTGAATAAAAAGAAAAAGATCTATAAAGAATCTATAAAATAAACAAATTAATTCAAGAATACAATATTAGGACCGTTGGCCCCAGTGCCTGGAATTGCTTAGGGCCCCCAAATCACTAAATCCACTGTAACTGTATACAACAAATGGACCACACACCTAAAATGATTTGCAAAATTTACATTGTAAACATGAATGACGTTTAGTGGGCGTGAAAAAGAAAACAATCTCTCTCTCTCTCTCTCTCTCTCTCTCTCTCTCTCTCTCTGATGTGAATTCCTGGCATAGCGCTGTGTGTGGAAAAGAATGAAAAGGAAGGAGGAAAGGAGCGGTGATAACTAAACATAGAATAAATAGGAGTAAAGAATTTTTGTGTGTGTGTGATTAACTGATTAACAACCTGTAATAGGATTGAAGCGACGTTGTATTTTAAGTTGCATAAGGTAGTTATGGGAACGCCTAAACTTTTTGACGGATATAGTATAGGGTAATAAGCCTACTTAAAATTTTGGAGTAGTCTGAATTTGCGCTATTCTTGCGTATCCGCCTGCCACACATGACGTTTACGAATCGAAACCGTCAAGTTCCTTAAAACAAGCTCTTGGATTATTTTTTTTCTACCCCCCGTTGAAGTTGAGCAGAAGGATAAATACACATATTACAGAATGCTGGAGTGAGGGCACTCGAGATGGCATCGGCGATTTTTGAGGGCACATCCCTGGTGAACATGTTCGTGAAAGATTGTTGGGTTAACGGGATCCGCAGGCTCATCATCCGAGGAGCGGAGGAGGAATTCTTTGATATAAGGACTGAATGGTCGGATAGAAACATTCTTTACCTTCACAGAAGCTCCTCTGATTTGGGCAGACTTTTACAAAGACTCATGGAGTGTTTCCCCGAAGACAGACGAGTTTTGTCAAAGTGTCTTCTGCTAAAAGGTAAAGAAAGTTAGCTGCTATAGAATAATAGGCCTACGTTAGGTTCTATTCTATTCTATTCTATTCTATTCTATTCTATTCTGTTTTATTTTACTTTAGTGGAAAATGTTTGTTAGTATGTAACAGACAGTAAACAAAGACGAAGTCTCACTCTCTGTCTTCCGGCGTACTAACGTCCCATTTCCTCATCATCCTTAGCCTATGATGTCTACAGTTAACAAATTGAATAAAGCAAACACGAACACTTAGTATTTAAACTAAATAAAAGTACAGTTTTAAAAGGGACTACAACAGTTTGCCCTTATTACAAAAGGAAGAGCAAAGAGGATATGCGCTTTAATGTGCAGTCTATCACGTATTTTAAATTTGATTTTGTGTATGAGATTTAATGGATTATATTTCTATTGGTCATTAAATCAAATTAAAGAATTGATTTATTTGGCTAATGATTGGTTAACCAGCATCTGCTGTTATTGAACAAAATTACCAAAATGAAAAGAAACACACACACACGCGCACACGCACACGCACGCACACATAGGCCTAAATCTCTAAAGCTCACAGGAAATGGACATTTCCACAGCAAATCCTGACAGGATGAACATTGGAAGATAGCTGTTCAGACAAACGGCTCAGTTAGATTAAGTCAAATTTTATTTAGAGCTTGTTTGTCAGCGATCTTCATGATGCACTCCCAAGTTGTTATCAAAAACACATCTTTATAACATTAGTTGATTTATGTTTTTGTTCAATGTTATGTGTATGTATTTATTTAATCAGCAAAGTTAAGGTCCTCCCTATTAATATTTTCTAAATTTGTATCTCCAATATGTATAAAAGTCTCAGTTTGGAAAATGAGCACAGTACATGTACAGTAGGTTTAATCTATCATCAAGCTAAATCCTTTGTATGCAAAATATTATATTTCAGAGATATGAAAAAGAAAACATGACAGTTTACCAGACGTAGTGTAACTCATAGGGCTTTTAGTGTCATTATGATTCAAAGATGATTTAATAGCCTAAAACCTCTTTACAGCCCAGAGTGGTGATGTCATTAGCATGAGACTTTAATGAATAGTCATTACATCAGTGTGGAGGCTTGTGGACTCATTCACAGTAGAGGCTGTTGTGTAAAATCTTTGTGACTAGACTAGAGATTGTGGCTTTTGCTGTTTTCTTTCTCCACCATCATTATAATTACAACTTTGGGTAGGTCTGAATGATAAGACCAAAAACAAGGCATTTTTGTGTTTACAAAAATGAAAACACTCCTTCCAGGTTACATAATTCAAGTCCACAAGAGTGACATTTGCAACAGTTGCTGTTATTGGAACTATTTTGTTCCCACTTTAAACAGGACATTATTTTATGAATTATGTATAATACACAGTGAAGCGGAAACATAAGTCACAGGCAGCACTACTAATGATACTGTTGCTTGAAATTATTATTTCAGTTTCATCATATTATGTAAATTAGTTGGCACACTTGATGGTGGTTAGGTTTGTCGTTGATGGATGTTAGGAAATATGAAACTAACATAGAAAAGACAGAAAGTCTTATGAGTTTGCATTTCCCCACAGTCAGATGACATGTGGTGTAGGTAAACTAGATTGGCTATAATGTGAGTGTGTGTGGATGTATGGGTGTTTCCCAGTGCTGTGAGTTGGGCTGGGTTGCGTCAGGAAGGGCATCCACCGTAAAAACATATGCCAGAATAACTGGCGGTTCATTCTGTTTTTATAAAATATAACAAGTTAAAAAAAAACTTCTCTATGAACACTACAGTGCTGATCAAAATCAATCTAAATGCCAGCAGTGTGCAAAACTACAAATGATTACATTCTATATCAGTGCTCATTTTGACAGCAAGTTTAGATTTTTTGGCTTAGTATGCAATTTAGTGTTTGTTATATTTTATTATACATAGTCTACTAAAACCTTACCAGTTTAAAGCATGATTCAATAATTAAGCATATCATTAAAATTTATAAGCACATTGTATATTCCTGGAGAACACTTACATGAATGCTACTGTAGGTTGAACAACACAGACACTGATTTTGTGATAACATTAGGCCAAAAAAAAAAAAAAATAGCAATATGTGGAGTTCTTTATTCTTTCAAGCAGACACATTTTTAAAAATAAATTAAATATTGATCTTTAGGATCATTTATATTTACTAAAGCTAATTCTAACTAATAAAATTATTAAGTCAAGAATAGTAAATATCATTTGCTTTCTATTCTTGACTATCACAATCGAAAGGTTTATATGGCTGCTTTTAGTTTATCCAGTTTACCTATACCACATGTCATCTGACCTTGGGAAATGCAAACTCATAAGACTTTCTGTCTTTTCTATATGTTACTGAATACAAACCTAACAGATCACTTAGATCTTTAGGATCATATAAACTAGAAATTCCAACAGTTCAGTCAAAGCAGGGTGAATCGGCCTTCAGCTACTGCGCCCCCCGCTGCTGGAATCAGCTTCCAGAAATGATCAGATGTGCTCCAACATTAGGCACATTCAAATCAAGACTGGAAACACATCTGTTTAGCTGTGCCTTTACTGAATGAGCAATGTGCTACGTCTGACAGATCACACTATTATGTTTTCTTTTCTGTTTCATTCTTTTATAACCTGTTTTAACACATTTTAATCTGTTTTTATATTATAATTTTTTTATATACTTATCTCTTTTATTTCTGATTATGTTAAACACTTTGAATTGTCACTGTGTATAAAATGTGCTATATAAATAAACATGCCTTGCCTTGCTGTAGGAATGCACAGATAAATGGCTATACTGATACTCGTATTTGTATGATGAAATGAAATTTTAAGGAAAAAATCTGTGATCGCACCGATTAAGCAAACAGAATATTTTATTAATAGCACTGACATTGTAGCCTGTTTATCCTCAAAGTGAGACAGAAAACCAAAGCTTGCCTGGTACTGATGGAGAGTAAGCATGTCAACCGCAAAGGAGAAAATATGTGTGGTATTGCTTACCTAACTGTATTTTAAATATCAAAACTTCGTCGGACCTGGATCTGGGCTGCTCTGCATCACAACACCATACAAGGCGAGCTACTGAGCAAACTGACCGCTCCAGGAAAGCCATCCATATGGAGATGAGTGAGTGAGGTGAACGTGTTCGATTGCAGATCACAGATGCAGATGCGTTTAAGTAATTTTTGTGCCATTTATTTGGTGCCATGCAAAGAACCACACAAAAACAACCCTTTCACACTTTAGTGTGAAAAGGAACAAAAGTCTGTGCCTTCATACCACCCCATAGCCTTCATTTTACCCAGAAATTGCAGGCAAACGTTTGCCTGGGCACGCATTATAAATGACCCTGTGATGGAATCGGGACCGGATCGGGACTTGTGGAGCTGCGCTTCGGTGGATTTGTTTTTCACTATTTGAAACTTAAACCACACTGAACTGAACTGAACTAATCTGAACTAAACTCTGAAATCTGGACTTTACTAGAACATGTTAAGCTGCTTTGACACAATCTACATTGTAAAAAGCGCTATATAAATAAACTTGAATTGAATTGAATTGGAATAACAATAAGTTTAAATAGCATAACAATACGTCAAGACAACAGCAACATATTAATAAGTGTTAATTGCATAACTATAATAATATTACATATAAATAACATAAAAATAGATTGGCTTGAAGTAGCTTAAATAGCATAACAGTATGTTAGCTTTTTTCAACCAACATAATAATTAGCTAGTCAAAGGCAGAATGCTGAGCTGATGAAAAGTCTCTTAGAAAGGCTGTACTAATATATTTGTGCTCTAACAGGGCTTGTGAAGATTAAAGAAGCAAGAGATATTGAGACAAAGCTAAATGAAGTGGAGCGATTGTTGAAGGCCACTATAAACATGCCTTGGAAGGTGAGAGCCCCTGATGACACCAGAGTCAGGAAAAGGGTTTATGTGTTATTAAATATGATTCCAACAAACAGGTAGCATGTGTTGTTATTTGACTTTATTGCCTCTAATCAGCTAACCAGTAAATTAAATTACTTGAATATCTTTCTGAAATACCTAATAAAAGTCTTTAAAAAAAATCTTCTTTTTTGATTTTTTTAGTTTTCTAGGTCGGAGGTTGTCTTAACATTCTTTGAACGCTCACCGCTAGACCAGGTTCTGAGAAATGACAACATCCACAAGATTCAGCCATGCTTTCAAAATCCAGTTAAGATTTCAGGTAGGCGTTTAATTTTAAAATGCTTGTTAATATTCATGTCATTTATTATATTGTTTATAGTATTAACATAATGTAATTAACATCCTAATCAGTGTGCGAATTATTCATTGACGATCAAGGGGGTCAACTTTTCGTAATGTTACTGTAGTTTGTGTAATACATGCTTCAGTCATTTATGCATTTATTTAAATTACATCTATTAACAAAACATATTTAAGTGTTTGTGTTTTGAGGGATATTTTGCGTCTGACCTGATGTATCTGATTAATTATTTCAGAGGTTACTGTATGTCAAACTATACAAACTCATTCATTCATTCATTTTTGGCTTATTCCCTATTTTATCAGGGGTTGCCACAGCGGAATGAACCGATAACTATTCTGGCATATGTTTTACACAGCAGATGCCCTTCCAGCCGCAACCCAGTACTGGGAAACACCCATACGCTCTCACATTCACTCACACACTCATACACTACGGCACACAACTTAGTTTAGCGCATGTCTTTGGACTGTGGGGGAA
>CAIGQW010055747.1:6715450-6754584 GCA_903798125.1 Danio choprae | reverse complement strand
TTTTTTCTGTTCATTTGTTCTTTTCATTAATAAAAAAATCTAATCTGTGTTTTAAGCATATAATTAAAATATCATTAATAATAGCTTTTAATTACTAATGTTATTGTTAATGCTATTAATTGGTAAAGTTATTAATTAATTAATAATTGTCATTAGTAAATAATAATTTATAATATTTTTTTACTACCTTGTACATCAAAACACCGGTCAATGACAGAGTTTAATGCAACCTCTGGTATATATGTACATCAGGGACGTATTTTTAGGGACCTGAGCCTCCCAGAGGTCAGTGTGGCAGAGCGCACGGCTCTATATGTGGCTGCAGTGGAGACGCTAGCCAAGCTTCATTCCCTTGATGTTGATGCAATTGGCCTCCTGGGATACGGGAAGGGAGAAGGTTATTGTAAGCGACAGGTGAGACAATAGAATGATTAGTTATGCATTTCTTTGATTAAAATCTACATCATAAAATCGGACTATAATGTCATTATACAATCTGTGTTCATACAGTATGTTGACCCACCAAGAAATTCTTTGAACTTGAATGTTTTGTTTTCAGGTGTCCACATGGACAAAGCAGTATAAAGCCTCTGCCCACAAAGAAATTCCAGCCATGGGTAAACTTTCTGATTGGCTGAGCCACAACTTGCCAGTCAGTGATTATGAAGTGTCTCTCGTTCATGGTGATTTCCGAATTGACAACCTGATATTCCACCCTACAGAGGTAATTACTTCATGCCTTCTGTAAAACCACCATCTAACTTACCATCCCCTTTAGATGAGTAATGTTATGCATTATGTAAAACTTTGCATGCACAATTTCCTACAGATGATCATTAAAAGCTAAAACTATAGTAACTGGACAATCAAATCCATTTATTTATAAAACACATTTAAAAACCTAGTATGTACTGTGTGCACAACTAATAATAACAAGGAGGACTAATAATAGCATGTGATATGTCGGAACGTAGCACAGTGTTCATTCAGTAAAGGCATAGCTAAACAGATGTGTTTTAAGTCTTGATTTGAATGTGCCTAATGTTGAAGCACATCTGATCATTTCTGGAAGCTGATTCCAGCAGCGAGTGGCATAGTAGCTGAAATCAGATTCACCCTGCTTTGAGTTTTTGGGAAGGTTGGCGATTAGTCCATTGCAGTAGTCCACCCTGCTGGTGATAAAAAGCTTGAACACCCTTCTCTAAGTCCTCACTGATAACAAAACATCTAATTCTTGCAATGTTTTAAGACTATAGTATGCTGATTTAGTTACTGCTTTGACATAACTACTAAAACTAATATATGACTGCAAAATCACATCAAGATTCTCATGTCCCATTCCCTTTAAGAATCAGTTAAAATAAAAATAAAAATATTAAAACAAATAATTGTATAAACTGACTACAGCAGAGCCGGATTCCAAAGCCCCTCTGAAAATAGCAAAAAGAAACAACTTGCGCCACGCATGGTGCCGTATTGTACGAGTGTATGATAGGGCTAAAGGTATGCATTTTATTTTTTAATTCTTCATTTGACATGGACAATGTCACATAACAAAAAACATAAACACAATATCGCTATAAAATAAATTACATCAAGATTTAAATTATAAACCCCTATTTGATGGTCACACACCTTATGCATTTTTAACCATCATTTCAAATACAGCTTGAATTGTGCCAAGTCTCTGTCTAATGTTTAATGGTAGATTATTCCTATTATTAACAACTCGAACAGATAAAAGCAGAACAAACAAAATCAGTGACTCTAGAATTCTTTACACAATCACCTCTTGATTAAGCTCTAGTTTGTCTTATATTGTCAGTACAAAGGGAAACAAAATTCTTCAAAGGTGAAGGTGCAAGATTATTAACAAATTTGTACATTTAACAGCTTTATTACATAACAAATTCTTCAAAAGTAAAAAAATAATCATTAAAATTAATAATGAAACAGTGGTAATATCTGTTGAGTTTGTCAATTTGTTTTAAATTTAAATTGTGGATTTTCCTGCATAAGACCATGAGGTGATACAATAAGAAAAATTTGAAAAAAGGAAAAAAATCATCAAGAGTCTAGAAGATTCAATTGTAAGGAGAACCTCATTCACATTGAGAACTTCATCTCTGTTTCAAATGCAATGACTTTTAACTGATGAAAGTTTTGGCACATCCAACTGTTAATTTCACCAATGCATTGGCAGAGTGTGTCAATTGGGCTGAAAAGGCTAAGTAGATTTGAGTGTCATCGGCATAGCTGTGGTAAGAGATTTGGCTCTTTGGTTCTTCAGCAGCACTGAGATCAAGCAATTCCAGCACAGTTAATTTGCTTGAATCTTAAATCATTAAGATTATCTTTATGAGGGCACTCTTTTTACTATGTGGTCAGAAACCAGATTGGCAATTGTCTAAACATCCCTTAGACCTTAAGAACTTGTTCACTTTTTTCAATCATTTTGCCAATGAAAGGGATGATTTGAAATCAGTCTGTAGTCGCTCAATATTGTGTTATCCAGGTTTGGAAAAGTTCCAGAAGTAAGCATTTACCACTTTTAATGAGATCTATTTCTAAACGCTTTAACACCATTTTGAAGAATGAGCATATGGCAGTGCTCCAGGCTAACATTTGAGAGGGGTGGCACTGTCACCACCAAGTTGTACATTTGGTGGCACTGGGCCTTAATTTGGTTGCACCAGACATGGGGTGGCAAAAAAAAGAAGAGAAAGAGACATTAAAATGATGTCCATAGATGTTTAATGTATTAACAAGCTTATTACAAATCGGTTTAAAACTAAGGTCAAATCTGAATGAAACTGATCCATATAAACACCTCAATCAGAATAAAAAAAAATAAAATAATAAAATTGTAATTTCTTACAATAGGTAAAACCTTTTTTAAAATGTAGTAATAATGATAATGCAATTCTGTCATGTAAATGCATTAAACTGTTTACTTTGCAAGATTTGGGATCTATTTCAGGGTGTTTATGAATTCTGCTGCTGATGCCAGTACAGGGCTGAGTACTAATAATAGAATAACAATGACAAAACGGTATTGAAAACAAAAGATAAAACTAAATAACATGTAGAATTACAATTGCATTCATTCATGACAACAGTTCATAATGGTACTAATACAAAAAGAAATCTATATTTTAGTATAGGTATTAGTATTATACAATTCTGACAGGAAATTTGAGTTTTATTTAAAGTTAACAATTTATTGGTGTTTATATCAATAGGCTAACTGGCCTACTGTATGCTGATCTTAATTTGATTATAATCAGTTATTTCTGGTGATAATAGGGCATCACTTTATTTGTTTGCATCCGCTCAGGAGCTCCACTAGATGGCACCATTCACTCGTGCAGTGCATAGACTGGATGGTGCAGTGCTGTCAGCGTTAATCCACATGTAATAATAGAGAACTATTTGAAAATGCAGGATTTGGAATTATCTTTAAAAACTATTCCAACGTGACTTATGAATGATAAAGTGTTCTAAAATGTTTGATTTTGAATACATATTAAACCTATGGATAATAATAGACTCTCTGCATTGGTACATTTGCCAAAGTCAAACCACTTGTCTTCACAAGACTTGTAAGAATAGGACTTCAAATTAGCACACCATCCCTTCACCAGTCGCGCAAAAGAGTTTCCATTTAGTTTCCATTTAGTAAACTTGAGCAATACAACCCACGCGTACTTTTCACAGGAGGGAGCGGTAATATTGAGATGATCATGCCGTCACCAAAAGGCTAAAAAACATATATTGTCCTCATATATTCCAGCTGCCTGCAAATGCCTAACAATTCATGCTGTTGCTTGATTAAGAGCAACACTTTACATGAAAACATAATAATGAAACTCATGTGTTTCCTCTGGGTGCTCCGGTTTCCCCCACAGTCCAAAGACATGCGCTATAGGTGAATTCTGTAAGCTAAATTGTCCGTAGTGTATGTTTGTGAATGAGTGTGATTGGATGTTTCCCAGTGATGGGTTGCATCTGGAAGGGCATCCGCTTCGTAAAACATATGCTGGATGAGTTGGCGGTTCGTTCCGCTGTGGCAACCTCTGATTAATAAAGGGACTAAGCCAAAAAGAAAATGAATGAATGAATGAATGTTGACAGGAATAAAATGCATCAAACAGGCGCCTGTGCACATTCCGACTGAAAGCACTGGCACATGTAAACATCACATCTGAATAGATATGCCATAAATTTCCCATGCTTTTTGAGTGAGCGTGTTTACCTGGGAGGATGACAGAATGGCTGCAGGGCAAGCAAAAGAGAAGAGTGATTGGATGCGCTATTAATATAATTGTTTGCGCATTAATATTAAATATCTAAAAAAAACCTCTGTCGCATCAACAGGAAAAAATGGTCTCAAAATGCTGTTGGGTTGTGAGTCTCTACTGTTGCCAAGAGCGTGCAAGTGTTAAGTTGTCTATAAGGTTTTAAAAGAAAGTCTGCCTAGCAAGGTCTAGTTCCACATTAAAAGCATTGAGACTATCTTTATAGATGTTATAATGGACTACAAGTCCTGCCTTTTCATCTTTTGTACTTCTGTTGAGTTGAACTGCCATGACATTCTTATGGCCTTCATAAACTACACACTAGTATTCTCATTTATGCATCTCTTTCAGACAGAGACAGATCTGTCAGTGGCTGGGGTGATCAATATATCAAAGAAAATACAAAAAGGATTAGATAATGTGATAGTTTTATCCACTGCCTTAAAAATTTCTAGAACATTCTGTTATCATTTACTCACTCAAGTTGTTATAAACCTGAATGATATTGTCTTAAACATATAAGTGTAAAATAATACAGATGATGGTCATCTTCACAATGAGCAAATATTAATTAGAATAACAGTTTGGGGGAGAATTAATTGTCCCTTAATGACAAGCAACAACATGTTGAGTCTATTAGTCTGCTCTCTGCTGTCCGTTAAGTCCTGCTGTCTGTTGCTGTCCGTTAAGTCCTACTTGGTGCACACTTCTCACATCTGTTTTTCTATTAACTGTTTCCTTTCATTTTAGTTACAATAACCAAATGTTTTTATATGCAAATATTGTGTGGTTTTGACAGTTGTGGCACAGACTTGTTTGACTGGATTTGTAGTGGTACAAAAAAATGCAGAGCTTCAGATTATGGAGAGATTTTAATAGTCCACAATTAGAAATTGCCATATCACACTCCTACTGTAGTTTTTTTTATTGTTAAAAAAAAATAGCTTAGTCAATTAAGCATTGTTTATTTTTATAACAATTCACTATAGAAAATTCTAAATATGCTATTTAGAAGGATTGAATAAATATTCTGTCACTTTCTCTCTCTCTGTTTGTCTCTGTACATGTACATAAAATGGGGTATATGCACACAGACTTAATTTTCAGTCAGCTAGCCCAAACGATTCCGTTGAACTGTCTTTCCATTACAAAATTGCTACGTTTAAGATCTGCTTTCTTTAAAAATCAGTGATCTTTACTGCCTGATAGATATACAATATACAGTTGGTCTTAGACCAGACAAGTAGCACTGCATTCAGTTTCATTTTTCCCCGACATGTCTTTAAAATATGAACATTTATTTTACCCCAGTATTTTCAAAGTTTCTGCGCTAGCCTGCTACTAGTGACAGTGCTAGCGCTTACACAGTCTTTCATCTCATTTTATGCTTGAGCAACTAAATGAATGCTTAAGTTTATTTAACTGAATGTATTTTAAATACATTACAACATCAATGCTGTAAAAGGAACTTTATAAAATTGAAATTAGTCACATTAACCTTTATCAGAAGTTTACCGTTGGCTGAAAAACACTAGCTGTACATATAGACCAATACATTTACTTCTTGGAAAAAAAAAAAAAAGGTTTATCTCAATTTTTTTTTAGGCTCGTGTGCTGGCTTTGTTGGACTGGGAACTGTCAACTACTGGACATCCAATAGCAGACTTGGCTTACTTCCTCATGCCTTACCACTGGCCCAGCCACCACGAAGTCGTCAGCACAATGAGTGGAGTCTCAGGAGTGGACGGTGGGGGTCTTTTATTTATTTACTTATTTATTTATTTTTATTTTTTTGTTACATTCTGGACAGTTAAAAGGATAGTCCAGCCAAATTTAAAATTGTCATCATTTGCTCACCTTCAATTTAAAAAGGTATTTTATAAACCCAAAAGACATTTTTAATGAATCCTGAGCTGTTTCTGTCCCTCTCTTAAAAGTTCAGATGACCTGGTTTTACATTGCTAAACCAAAGTCACAGATTTTTGTGCAGCATGCACAGGCAAACGATGTTTCTATATTTCAATAATAGTTTTACACAGTGTGAACTCTGCCTTGGGTTAAGAAATTTAAATGATTGTTGATTTTTAATATTTAACCTAACATTATGTAAAATGTCTATTTCAGGTTTTCCATGTTATATTTAATTTACAACAACAATGTAAACATTTATAAGGACATGTTTAGTCATTTACTTCTGAATGCATAATTATTGAAACACCTGAGGAGATTTCTCTGTATGAAAGACCCGTTAATGGCAGATTAAGGTGCTTCTGCTTCTCCAATATGGTTGGAAATGAAATATGAAAGAAATGTGGATGATGCGATAAGATGATTGACAGGGCACGAAACTAAGCAACAGTGCATTAATGAGGTAGTAGTAGAGGAGTATGTCCCAAAATATAAAACGTATTTAAATTTTCTGGACGGAGAAAGACTACATTCATTAGATTACATTCATAGTATAAAATGGCAGATCTGTGCACATGCAGGATTTTTGCACATATATAATGACCCATGTCACCTGTACCACATTCCATAACTTTATCCACTTCTTTCCAATCACCAGAATTATATTTGTTCTTACCTGCATGTAATCAGCCTGGACTCTGTGGAGCTGTTTACACCTGGTCACTTCATGCATTTTTTATTATTTTTTTCTAATTTCTGAAAGCAATTCCATTTACATTTAACCACATTTCACGTTTCCTAAATAAATCTCTCATTCCTTTGTACAAAATGTTTAGTAGACCCATAGTAGATTTTAGTATTTCAGTGAATTTCTCATTCACTTTTGAAAAATAAATATATGAATAAAAAAAGCATAAAAATAAAATTTAGATATGAATATGTGCAGAAACGTACAGAAACACCACTATGCCTTGCAAGATCCGTGTGTATGAACAAGCATCCATTGTAAAATTCTCACATTACATTGATTTTGACAACTATGCAAATATAATGAAATTTATAAAAAAAATAAAAACACAGAGGGGCAGCACGGTGGCTCAGTGGTTAGCACAGCAAGAAGGTCGCTGGCTCGAGTCCCGGAAGGCTAGTTGGCATTTCTGTGTGGAGTTTGCATGTTCTCCCCGTGTTCGCGTGGGTTGCCTCCGGGTGCTCTGGTTTCCCCCACAGTCCAAAGACATGCGCTATAAGTGAATCCATTCATTCATTTTCTTTTCGGCTTAGTCCCTTTATTAATCAGGGGTCGCTACAGCGGAACGAACCGCCAACTTATCCAGCGCATGTTTTGTGAATTGGGTAAACAAAATTGTCCGTAGTGTATAAGTGCATGTGAAAGTGTATGGGTGTTTCCCAGTATTGGGTTGTGGCTGAAAGGGCATCTGTTGCGTAAAACATATGCTGGAATAGCTGGCGGTTCATTCCACTGTGTCAACCCCTCATAAATGAGGGACTAAGCCGAAGGAAAATGAATGACTGAATAAAAAATACACCTAGAGGATACATAGTTTGTGAATGCTATCACCTTTTGGTGAAAGTTGATTTTATCACCTTTAATATAAACCATACCACAGTACAATGGACATAATTGACATCAGTATAATAGACAAGAACATAAACATTGTGGGTGATTTTTTTTTTTTTTTTTTTTTTTTTTTTTTTTTTTTTAATTTTATTTTTTAAATGTAAACGATCTCATTCACTTAATTTTTGGACTCGTATCTGTCATTCACTAATCTCGTCAGCAGTGCGCAGAACACATGATTGGTTGAGTGTACTGAACGAATATGCCCTTTACTGTGTTTACTGCGACCGAGAGGCAGCGCTCTTATTCATGAATAAACTGAATTTTAAACTGAAATGAATTTCTGTGCATATTATTGTCTTAAATCACTTTTCCATGGTTTAAGGCCTTAAAAAGGTTCAAATGCATATGATCATGGTATTAATTTTCTTGAGGTGGTTTCCTCATGAGTTTCATTTTAAAGTAAAGCAAAGATTTACATTTTGTGCTACAAGTAGCTGCAGCTACAGTTTAGCTCTAACCCTGATCTAGCTTGTGCGAATTCACATGGGCTGTCCGTGTCTGCTGTGATCGTCATGACGACAGCCAATTACAACACACAAACTGCTTCATTCAGGATGTCATTCAGAGATTATTTCTTATGTCTGTAAATATGCAGTGATATTGTACTTAAATAATGTGCACATATCATGGAGTCCCTATCAATGTGCAAGATAATGAAAGTGCCTTGAATCTGTCCTCACTTTTTTTATGTGCAGTTTTAGTGAATTCCTCTATGGGAGTAAACTGAGCCATGGGATTAAGTGAACATTTTCCAAGATAACATATGA
This sequence comes from Danio choprae, assembly GCA_903798125.1. Taxonomy (NCBI): domain Eukaryota; kingdom Metazoa; phylum Chordata; class Actinopteri; order Cypriniformes; family Danionidae; genus Danio; species Danio choprae. The sequence goes on along the minus strand of CAIGQW010055747.1, from coordinate 6,745,969 downwards.
CTGACAAATGATAATATGTCATTACTCTCCTTATTTAATCAATCCTGTACAGTTGGGCACAATGTGACAGCAGTAAAGCCTGCTATAGATCGACATTGTCAAGTAGACTTAAAGAGCCCCTATTATGGGAGGTTTAAATCTGAAAGTACATTAACTATTGATTCTCGAAGTCAACTCAGAGTCGTTTATATGAATCGTCTTGGTTTCAAATCTTTAGCTGTTTTGTGTTGACATCAATACAAAACATTGCCATATGATGCACTAGACCTGCCCTTCACTAGCAGAGTGCAGGGGATGGGATTGTTCATGACTTAAGATGATTGATCACACTGATCACTGTGAGATCGGTCGAGATGTGGCTGTGGGGAATGTAAAGTTCATTTTCACAGCAATACCACAGTATAGCCAAGCAACCTTGTGTTTTGTTTGTTCCTGTCATTTTTCTGATGACTAATACAATAACCTACCTTGCAAGATAGGATTTAACAGCAGTTTGTTATTGAAGGAAGGATGAGCACCAAAGACTAATAATGTATGGCACTTTGTCAGACCTTGAGAGGTACTTTGTCAGTAGACAAATGGACCAGCTTCTCCTTCCTCCAGATCACAACCTATAAGTATGATTAAAATGGTTGCCTCCTTGTTTTCTTTCGCTTGAAAAATATGTATCTGATTGTGTGTTGCACTTTGTAATCGCTCCACGTGGTTTGTACTATCTCTCTGGTTAACTCTTTATTTACATATTGTGACCACATGGAAAACGTGATGCTTGCCGCATCCTTTATGGATTTAAATGCATTTCTTCACTGTTGAAGCCGTGGTGGCCATTTCCTTACCATCTCTCACTGAACGTAGACGTCCGATCACAACAGACTGGTTCATCGGACCAGTAAACGCAGATTATGCAAAGGAGGGGTTTGGAAAAAAACGAATCTCTGAACAAATCAAATGGGAGTCATTGGGATAAACATAAGCATATGCATATCATAAGACAATAAAAGTGTTTTTTGACCTTGTGTGCATATCACCTGTTGTTGGAGACCCCCCAAACCAAAATATGCATAATAAGGGCTCTTGAAACAGTTTGAAACAGTTCGACCAGTAGTTTACCACGTTGAAATGAATGGTTTGCTAAATAATTGCTTCTGCAAAAACTTCTGCATTTCCTATATTTGCTTTAAATAATTCTTTAAAGCAAATATGTCATATGCAAGTTATAAACAATGCACCTATACTTTTTTTTGTCTTCTATGGAAAACCTATATTCATGGCAACTACGAGAACTGAAAGTTCTCTGAAATGAGAGACACAACTACTGTATGTTCACAGCGAGTGAGCAACGTTTTTTTTAGAGTTCAAACATATAATAATTTAACCATAATAATAAAAAACTACGGCTTGCAACAAAGCAAGAGAGAAGGCTGACAGGAAATTGCAGATTTTAAAATATAGGCCATTATTTAGGCCTATTAACGTGAAATTTAATATTTGTCCTAATACATTTAAATTGAGAGGGAGAGAGAGAGATGAGAATGCACACTTAATGCCAATTGTTGCTTGAAAAGTTTGAATACATTGCAGACTCACTGTAACATACAAACTGTGCTTAACATAAGGACATTAAGTTTAAAATAATGGCTACAAAGAGCGGTGCAGGCACAAACGGCAGGATTTTTAATTTGCTCTGGAAAACACTGCAAATTTTTACTTTCCTTTTGACACTTGTGTTTCCCGCGCCCCATGGGAAAACATCTTTATATTAAAGTGAGGCTACTGTTCGGCCTGGATCCATCTCACGATTATTTCACTCAGGGCTTACAGCTTTAAAATAATTCTTTAAGAAATATAGCCTACTTCTTTATATCAGTCAGTGCTTTCTTAATATTATTTTCTTCATTAAATTATTGTAATACATATAAGTACACCCCTCACAGATATCTCTTTTAAATGAATATTTTCTACAGGATGCTTTACAATAATATGTTTGAGCGTATACATTAGATTATTTAGTACTAAAGCAACATTTGGAAGTAATCTAACCAAAAATAAACTGAAGATCAGTCCAAAAATTAATACATCCAAATTAATATGTTGGGGTAAAATATAAAATTAAATTTAAATAAACAGGAGAAAAACAAATCTACAGAAACAAAAAAATACAAAATTTTGTTGAATTGTTGTAGTTTGTATTTGTTTTGTTTGCAATAACTTTAAATATATTATCGTTCTATTCTTAAAGATGTTGGGTGCATATGTTTACTATTAAGTGACTATGAACCATTATTAAGAGGTTAAGTGAATTAAAATGGCATCAAATTAAGGCAGGTGAATTTTAACATTACTTTGATTAAGCTTAAACTTAAGACTTTGCCTGAGAGTTAACCTGCCCCGGACCAGGCTAGTTTCCCAGCATAAGTTGTCAGAGTTTAAACTATAATAAATTTGATTTATGAAACCGAATTCACCACAATAAACCTGACTAACCAAAATAAGCCTGGCTTATTTTTCAGCTGCATTTTGAACCAGCTGAAGTTTGTTAATTAGGCCAACAGGGCAACCGCCTAGTAACGCATTACAATAGTCTAACCGAGAGGTCATGAAAGCATGAATAAGCTTTTGCGCATCAGACATTGATAGCATATGTCGAAGTTTGGCAACATTTTTAAGATGAAAAAAATGCAGTTTTACAGATGCTTGAAATCTGGCCTCCAAACGACAGCTTGCTATCAAAAATCACCCCCAATTTTTTGACTGAGCATGAGGACTGAACTGAGAATCCATCAAGGGTTAGACAGTATGACGTTTTTGCGTGTGGGTTTTTTGGGTCCAATAAGCAAGACCTCAGTTTTATCTGAATTTAGTAATAAGATGTTTTTAGTCATCCAATTTTTAATATCAACTATACAATCTATTAATTTTGTAAATTTGTACAAATGATCAGGTTGAGAGGAGATATAAAGTTGTGTATCATCGCCATAACAGTGGAAACTAACTCCATGTTTTTAATGATATCGCCTAGTGGTAGCATATAATAGTGTGAAAAGTAAGGGACCAAGAACTGATGATCTGTGGTAACCCACAGTATATTTTTGATCGGTATGATGCCTCTTTATTAACTGATACAAATTGATAATGTTCAGATAGATAAGACTTGAACCAGGCCAATGCAATTCCTGTAATACTAATATAATTTTCAAGCCTATCAAGGAGAATATTATGATCGATTGTATCAAATGCAGCACTGAGGTCTAATAATATTAAGAGAGAAATGCAATCATGATCAGACGACAGGAGCAGGTCATTTGTAACTCTTAGAACTGCTGTTTCTGTGCTATGAAATGCTCTAAATCCAGATTGGAATTGCTCACAAATATTGTTTCTCTGTAGGAAGGAACATAGTTGAGCAGATACGGCTTTTTCTATATCTTCGATAGGAAAGGCAGGTTTGAAATGGGTCTATAATTCTTTGGGATTAAGCTGTGGTTTTTTAATAAGAGGCTTAATGACAGCTAGTTTGAAAGTTTTAGGCACATATGCTGAAAATAGGGATGAATTCAAAACATTAAGAACAGGTTCAGAAACTTCTAAAAAGCATTGATTTAATAATTTGGTTGGTACACATAGATCTAACATATTTAGACAGTTCGTCCTCACCTACTGCTAAAAAAGTTTAAAGTTTATCCATTAACGGTCTACAGTGCTCTAATTGGGACGATGCTGTAGGAGGCAGATTGGTGCTTATTTTATCTCTGATATCATCAGTCTTGCATGTGAAGAAATTCATAAAGTCATTACTGCTGTGTTGAGAAATGCATGTTGATGCGTTCGTTTTAGTTAGATTGGCCACTGTTAAACAGGACCCTAGGATTGTGTTTATTTTTTTCTATTGAAGTTGAAAAATAAGCAGATCTGGCAGACTTTAAAGTTTTTCTAAAGTTAAGTATACTTTCTTTCCAGGCCAGACGAAAAATCTCTGGTTTTGATTTCTTCCATCTACGTTCCGTTTAAAGAAAGCTGCTTTCTTTAAGGCATGCGTGTGCTCATTGTGCCATGGTGTCAGATTTTTTTCCCTAATCTTTTTTAAGTGTAACAGAGCAACTATGTATAAAGTGCTAGAAAGGACAGAATCATTAGTTTTAGTTGCAGTGTTAAGCTCTTCTAGGCTGCCTGGAATGCTAAGGAAATTAGAAGGATCAGGTAGGTTACTGACAAAGTCATCTTTAGTGCTAGCAGTGATCGTTCTACCATATTTATAAATAGAAGTTGATTTTGTAGACCTATCAATGCTCAAAAAACAAGAGATTAAATAGTTATTTGAATAAAAAAGTCATCAAATGTCATGCACAACTTCAACATTATCAATATCGATACCATGTGGTAATATTAGGTCTAAGGTATGATTATGTCGATGAGTAGACATGCTGTTTTACTCCAACAGAGGCTAGTATGTCTAAGAAGGCCAGACTTAAAGTATCTTTTTCATTATCTATATGAATATTAAAATCACCAACAATTAAAACTTTATCTGTGGCCAGAACTAATTTGGTTAAGAAATCAGCAAATTCTTTTATAAATTTGATATGGTGCCCTGGAGGCCTATATACAGTTGCCAATATAAATTCAGATTTATTGTTTATATTGCACACTGAAATATACAACACTATTACTTCAAATGAATTATATTTGAAGTCAGATCGCTGGATGACACTACAAATATTACAATATATTATGCCAATGCCTCCAACTTTCTCTTTAAGACTAGGCTTGTGTTTATAATGATATTCTTTAGGTGAAGACTCATTTAGGGTCATGTAATCGTCTGGTTTTAGCGAGGTTTGTTAGACAAAGTGCGTCTAGCGTTAAATCGGTTATCAAATCAGTAACAAAAAGAGTTTTAGAGGAGAGTGATCTAATGTTCAATAATCCAAATTGTATCTTTTGAATACCTTTATTTTTTATTCGATAAACATCAATTAGATTGTTACCTCTGAATGGGTTTGGGAGTTTGTTATATTTAGAGGTACGGGGAACAGACACCTCTCTGTTAAAATCTAGGTGGCTCCATGAGCTGCAGATGATCCAAGTTTGATAAACTGTGGAGGGTAGCAGACGGTTGGTTAAGCCGGTCTGTCTGCTCCCCTGACATGGGCCCCAGATAGTCAAATGCCAACACTAAGACTATAAGCCAGATTACTAGAGAGGAGAGCTGCCCCAGCCCGGGTGGGATGAAGACCATCTCTCTTCAACAGGTCAGGTCTATCCCAGAAACTTGGCCAATTGTCTACAAAACCTATGCTAATCAGTGGGCACCACTTTGACATCCAGCCATTAGCCGCATTTCCACTGTCGGGCCAGTGAGAGCCAGGGCTTTTATCGGGCCGGGCCATGCCAATAGCCCGGGAGCTTGAGCAGTGAGGCCAAAATCATGTCACGTTTCCACTTTCGGGCTAGTAGCTCGCAGCGAATCAAACACCACACATCACGCATCATCACGAAATGATTAAAATGAAGACAACCGAAACAAACAAATTAAACGTTACTGTACAGCATTACATTATATGTCTATACGAATAGGCCTATGTATTTTCATTCATTATATTCATTTACTCACCGACCGACTGTTGGCATCGTTGGCACAAATGGAGGGATGACCCAGTGCACCATCCATAATATAAAATAAATGTTCCATTAATAACCCAATATTAGATGTATTTTAGAACATCCTCCTTTTGGTAGAGGCCATCAAACATTTAACCCAAATACTCTGGAGAGACCTAAAACATACACATTTTTCCCTAGGCTATATGACACTTAATAGGTAATTCCCCTTTATTTAAGAGAATAATTTAAGGATGTTGCATATTATTCGGTTATCCTAAGTAAAGGAAACTGTAAAGTGTTTCAGGACATAAAAACATAAGTAATAAAATATAGGCTATAGCCTATATATTGTTGTACTCAAAAGCTATCCACAATCCACATCAGTATTAAGTAAAAAAAATAAAAAAAATAAAAAAATAATTTGATAAAAGTAGGGTTAAATATTTCAGAACCGCATATCTACACTGATTATTCCCAAAGCAAAATAATTACAATTTAAAATTTTAAATATCCTTCTAAACCTTTTTAATTTACTTTTTAAAATATGAAATATCCTTCTAATAAAGCTCTACATTTAAAATCTTACCACGTCATATAACACATTTTTATGTGCAGTTTTTCCCCAATCCGTTTGTAAAGCAGCACTGCGCACGACTGGATGACAGAAAAGAAGGTAGTTTCGGATTGTTTTACTCACCCAAAAAAATGCTCTGTTTGAACGATTTGATTAATATCATATCCAAATACTTTATAAATAATATTTAAAAACTCCTCGATTGTTTATTGTTTTTAGAAAATATCTAAAATCTTTTTTTCAGGTAGGCCTTTGTAAAATGAAAGTTTAAAATGGCTTAAAACGGTTTAATTTATCTGTATTGTGTATACCTAAATTGTTATAGCTTTTACTTGTTTTATATTGGTTATTATTATTATTTATTTAATGTGATTTTATTATATCCAATATATGTTATATCAATATAGCTTAGGCTATTTTATTTAGATCTAATATGACACTATTGTGTTGAGCCTACAAAAGTGGACATGTAATTTGCAAAGTTTTATGTCTTTCTGTTGAATTTATATTTTGTATTATCTCCCAAATAAATACAGAAAGAAAGAAACCCAGCCACTTGCGGCATCGACAGAGATGTGAAGTGAGCGCTCTTTCGCCGGATCTCTCACACACATATACATGAATCTAAATGCGCACGTTTCATGCACAAACCCTACCATTTAAATTTGACAAAAACTCTCGACAACTGAAAGTTACATTTAAAAGGGTTACAAAAGGGTACATTTATAAGGGTGATCTTAAGCAAAAGAAAGACCCTTAGCCTATAAGGTGTTATATGGAATAGCCTATCTTAAACTGACCAGCTATGCTTTTCTTTCCCTTATTTATTTGTATTTTTTTGGCGCATGTACTCGTGTGCGAACTGAAAACTAGCGTAATGGCGGCACACCATCTTTACCAGACTTGGGCAAACTCTGCCTCTCCTTTCAGTGTGCCCTGAAACCCCAACTGGCCTTCTTTGGCCCAAGGTATTTGGCTGTCCAAAAAAGGCCAGCCACTGGCCCAGAGGAAAACCAGCTTTGGCCCGAACAGGCCCTGGAAGTGACAGTGGAAACGAGACTGGACCTGGCTCGCCCTTGCACGCACACTTTAGGCACAAACTCGTACCAGAGCATATTACAGTGTCTGACATTGTCTTTGCAAGATCACACAGCTCTTTAACATCACTTTTAGTGATCTCTTTAGCACCGATGTGGATAACGATCTTACTTAACTTACGTTTAGATTTAGCCAGCACTTTTAAATTTGACATGATGCCAGGCGCTCTGGCTCCCGGCAGACATTGCTAGCCTAGACATGCTAGGCTAGTCACATCCAAAACCTTATCTTGAGACCTAGCACTCTTACTATCCTCAGTTTAAGTTTGGATGTATGTCTCTAATTCTGAGATCTTCTCTGCCAGCCTGACTATTTCCATACATTTATCAAATGTAAAGCCCTCATTGTTGACAGAGAGAGTAACTCTAACCATGTGGAAGGAAATGCATGTGAGAATAGCCATTTTTTACTCACCGTCAGTTGAAGTAGATTCTGACTTACCACAGCAGTATACTGAGTAGAGAGAGAGAGAGAGAGCACAAAATGCACTTATGCAACCACATTATTTGTTTCTTTCTCCTCCCTATAAGATTTCAGTTTGTGTTTAATTGGGTTGTACAGGTAAAATTTTACATTTTAAAGGTGGAAAAAGTTCTGAAATTTATTTATCTTGATTTAATTTTTTTTTTTTTTTTGCATTACAGAAACCTGCCATTTTTAACAGGGGTGTGTAGAATTTTTATACCCACTGTATGTTGGAGCACTGCCTGTGAGGCTATTGGTGCCAACCATGACATGATCTTGGGACCAGTCAAATCTCACAAGACATATCAGATCTTGTGATCTTGTCACACCCCTAATATTTATATATTTAAATCACATCGACAACACAGCCTTTATTTCAAATCATTCAGTTTATATTAATCGCAAGGATGAGGCGATGTAAAGGCCAAAGTGTCAGATGTCAGGGAGCAAGCCCCATGGAAAAAGATGAAGAAATTCAAGGCGTTTCAAAATTTATATCTCAGGACCTCAGTCCAGACCATATGACGCTTACCAAATGGCAGCGGTTGTCAGAACGAAACCACACCTCTATTTCCTCTAAAAATGACCATCTCCTTGAATATGCTTTGAGTCCTGTGATCGGTAGCTGGAAACAGACTAGTGGTAAGCTTCAAATAAAGCATTATAACAACATGCTCTTCATGAATACAAATTTCTTATTTTAACCGTTGTATTTTAAACTTTTATAGCTCTCGTTAGAGTATTAACATCACACACCTGATGTATAAATCATTCATTTCATACATTCCTAACATGCAACCTATCTTGTAGTAAGCATTACAGCCAAACAAACTGCGAGAATACTTATAAAAAATCTACACAAACTTATACAAAAATACACTTAAAGCATATAACCAGTGTTTGAATAAATGTCCGTTATAATTATAAAAGTAACTTCTTGCTTTTCTTTGTTCTAAGAAAAAAAAGCGGTCTGAAATAACCCCGGGAAAAGGGAGGATTTGTCCAGGAAGGACATGAGTGGTGGTACGACCATCTGTTTAACATACATTAAGACTGTTTGTTCTTTTTATGGTTATCAATGTATTTCCATAGCCTGCAGTTGATTAAAACAGCAGATGTAGCTGCGCTTGTAATGAACAAGTTGATTCGATTATTTGGCATTGAATCCCTACATCGTTGTGTTGTGCACTATTGGACCACTGTAGGCATTATTTGGAAGTGCTGATGCAAACTTTAATTTAACAACTTAAATCAGTGGTGTCCTGTTCCTGGAGGGCCACTGTCCTTCATTTATGAAGCTGCTCAACAGTGTTATTTAAGTGCCCTGCACACTGAGCTTTCTACAGATAGAGTATGACATCAGAACAGCTTCAAGATTCAGCAATCAAGTATGATCACCAGGAAAACAGCCAGTTCAATATATTTCACCAGCCGATAACTCCAGAGTTCAATTTCTGACAATGAGAGCCCTGTGGGAGCCCTCAGGGCTCATACAACAATTATCATACAACATTTATGTACATGATTGTGTTTTTGAGAAAGAAACATTTATGCATTGTTAGTGAAAAACTATGAGCTACCCACATTAAGAAGAAGAATTTTATAGAGAGTTAACGAATTAGTGTAAGGAGGACCTGTTTTTAGAATAGAGCGGTGGGTTGCAGCCAATCCTAGATCTGTGCATTTTGAACTGCTGTCTGCACAAAGTGCCATTCAAAATGCTCATACAGACGTGCTTCTCGGGTTGGAGCTAGACTTTATCACCATGAAGGTGTGCCTCTCTCTCGAGAGCACTCCGAGCTGATGCTGAACTGTCTGAGGGAGTTAGACAGTAAAACTGGTCCCACTGAAATTATTTCAGAGGCTCCTGGGGCATATGGCATGCGAACCATTGTCACACCGCTTTGATTGCTTCATATGAGATTAGGTCCCCAACATCTGTCACCCACGCCCCGATCTTTGGATCCTCCTCGTGTGGTCCTTAAACGGAATGCGGAGGACTTAGGTGACCTACCGGTTGCAGTAGTTAACACCATCACTCAGGCTAGAACACCCTCCACAAGGCATGCCTACACAAGTGGAGTCTGTTCACTGAATGCTGCGCTTTACGTCGAGAAGACCACTGGACATACCAGGTCAGTTTTGTGCTTTCCTTCCCTCAGGATAGGTTGAAGCGGAAGCTGTCCCCCTCCACACTAAAGGTTTTCGTTGCTGTCATCTCCCTCAGCCTACTCTCACATCTCCAGACATATGCCCAAGGTTCCTACCACACCCTTTAGAGACCAGGTAGTGAACCTGCAAGCGCTGCCCATGGAGGAGGCAGACCCAGCCCTTTCTTTGCTGTGTCCCATTCACGCTCTGCGATTTATATGTGGGCCTCAGTGTTAGATCTTCTGAGCAGCTTATTGTCTGTTTTGGTGGTCAGCAGGGAAGTGTTGTCTAAACAGAGGTTAGCCCACTAGCCATTGCCCTCGCTTATCAGTGCCACGGCAAGCCGTGTCCCTTGGGGGAGAGCGCACTCGACAAGGAGTGTCGCCTCCTCTTGGGCATTAGCACGCGGCGTATCTCTAACAGACAACTGTAGAACTGCATAATCTTCGAGTGGAGCCGGTTTCCTTGCATGTGCTGGATAAACCCAGTTAATGAGGAAACTCAGCTCGGTGTTTAAACATACTTACTGAAAATTTCTTCCTAATATGGAGATGTGTGCACTTTCTTTACTTTTGCTCAGGTGAGTTCCCCATGTGGTGAACCCTACAGAGTTCCTCCAAGGGCCCCAGCACCTGACTCAGCAGAGTCGTCGGGTGCCTGGCCCATTACATTGTTGGTATGCCCATTCAGTCAGCCCACGTTCTGGGGTTCAGTGCCCGCTATGCACGATCCCCATTGGCGATCCCATACGCATCACTCAGCCACGGTATAGCCCCCCCCCCTTCTTAGGCAGTATTTTCCCTTCTCGCTAACCATTTTCTCATATGTGCACTCCGCCTATTTGCGCTAGCCCATATGTTCTTCTGTCACCAAGTCTTCCCTGTTGGGTAGCAGGTGGCCTCCGCAGTGTCCTTGCCCTTTGGGACTGGCACGCTTTCCCAATGTACTGTCATATTTGAAAATTCCTAGTCTAATTTGCTAGGTGTGTATTTTACAATCCACCCCCCCCCACCCCCAAAGAAAAAAAAAAGGTAAGTTAAGGTAGTTAAGGGCCAGGGGACGTTGAATGGCTGCGTCCTTGGTGATGATAGTGCACGGTGCCTGGCAAAACTCTCACCTAGGCCGTGGCAAGGATCAACTGCTGTGGCGCTTTCCAGACATTCCTCCAATGTGTCAAATGACACCGCATTGGAGATACCTCCCACCGGGGAATGAAACAGTTATGTACGTAATCCTCGTTCCCTGAGGGGGCAACAGAAATGCTATGTCCCATCGCTACAGCAGTTGTTCCTTAGCTAAAACCTGTATGTTCGACTTCTTCAGCTGAAAGTGTGCCAAGCTCTACGCGGCTAGCAGCTTTATACTCAGCTGATTAATATTGCTGTCGGCTGCGTGAGCTGCACGCTGCCAATTCATAGGCATTCATTGGCCCGTTTTCTTACTCTTCAGAATCATAGGTTATCTGCCGATATCCTCCAATAGCATTTCCGTTCCCCCCTCAGGGAACGAGGGTTACGTACGTAACTGTTTTGTTCTCAGGTCTATACACTCGCTTCATGTTACATTTAGAGTAGATTTTATAGCATTATTACTTGTCTGTAAATCACCAAAGGGCCTAGGACCTTAATACATGCAGATGCTCACTGAATACAACACTAGCAGATCAATCAGGTCATTAGGATCAAGCAAGTTAGAAATTCCAAGAGCTCACTCAAAGCAGGGATGGGCTTTCAGGTATGAGGCAAAAAAGACCACAGCAGTGCTACACCTTAGCAGCCATTCACAAAGAATGCTGCTAAGTTGGAACAAGCTTCCAGTTGGAACAACAAGCTTCTAAGTTGGAACAAGCTTTCAGAAATGATCCAGAGATTTGCATCATAGGTATGAGGCAGAAAAGACCACAGCAGTGCTACAACTTAGCAGCCATTCACAGCAGTGCTACAACTTAGCAGCTATTCTTTGTGTCTGAAACCATCCATACTCTGTTCAGATGGAGTTACTTGGGTTTTATGATGCCTTCATAATTCTTTTGTTTGTTTAATAAACTTTTTCATATCATATTAAATCTTAAATTACAATACAGCAACAGAAACTTCTTTGATAAAATATCTTAATCTTGTTTTGGATCAGCACAAACTAAAGCTTTAAACATGTATTATTCTTTTATAATTTTTTTCTTTTTCATTTTTAACTACTTAATTTTTTTCTTTTTTTTTCAACTTTAATTTTTTTTAACAACTCTATATTTCATGTAATAATTTTTCTTTTGTTTTTAACAGGAATTCCCTCACCAGATGACCTCACCTCAATTTACTGCTCTTGCCGAGGGATCCCAAACTCTCTTCCTCAACAAAACTTCTTTATTGCCATGGCCGTTTTCAAAATGGCTGCAATTGCACAGGTATTAAGTTTAAGTTCACGCAGCCAATTACCAGGACCAATCCATAGTGGTTAAAACATAATTAATCTGTTCATGTCATATGGAAAAAAATTCACCTGCTTCTAGACTTTTCAGCCAAGAGGATGTTTTTCATTGCACAAAAATACAGTAAAAATATATTTAAACCATATGTCTTCCAGAGTATTACATAATTAGTGAATTCTAGAATTAATCAGAATATGGATTATCATTATATATCATTATACATTATATATTCAAGTATTCTCTTTCTTTCACCATTTTAGGGAATTTATGCAAGGCATTTATTGGGCAATGCCAGTTCTGCTGACGCAGCTGAGTTTGGAGAGAGTGTGGAGCCATTAGCTGAGCTGGGTTTACAGATCGCCCTCAGGTAGAACCCCACAATCTCAACTCTACATTGACATTATAGTGATTATTCGGTACGCTAATTAAGATCTTTTAGATGAAATCTGAGAGCTCAGTCATTCTTTATAGGCAGTAACAATCCTAAGACCTTCAAAGTCTATAAAAAGAACCAAAAACATTGTCAAAATATTCAGTGTGACTTAAACTTTAATTCGCTTCATATATGAGCTTCAAGAACACTTTTGAGTGCATACAAAAACTGTAAACAACTTTTTTTGCCTATGTTTTCTAATAATATCCAGCTGCAGACCCACAAGCAATCCCCACCACATCTAGGCTTCCAAGTGGAAGCGGCTAGGAGTGTTACAGCTGTGGTTACTGAGAATTTGCATATAAATATAGAATCTTTTTTGTGACAGTAATTACAAAAATATAACGATAATATAACAATAATTCAGGGTTGTGGTAGGTGTAGACATAAATAAAAACACAATGAGTTGAACAAACATAATCTAAATGTCTCGTCATAACCTATATACAGTCAAAAATGTTATGGTTCATTATATTGATCAAAATGAATATCACTAAATCAATGTAGTATTTCATGTATTGTTAATATATATTGTACATATAAATCATGTCAACATTCTTTGAATAGCTTATTCCTAAATTGACATTGGGGACAGTGGGTGGCGATAATGCTCCTAAGAAGTTAGTTGTCGTTAAACAGAAAAAAGAAGACTGATCCATCGTTTAATGTATATCTGAATGTTCTGAGCTGGATATGTCTCCTGTTTTTCGTATCATAGCAGGGTGTGCATTCACTACATGCATTGCGATGCTTGTTCATTGCACTGCTGACTCATTGCACTGATATTGAGAATGCATTGCACTGTCTGCAGTAAACACACACTGTGACCTGATGCAGGAGAGAAGACATAGGTAAACAAATTCATATTTACAGTTATTCTGAAAATGAATGAGTCCTTTGACAGTTACTTTCAAGTTTCCAAAGTCCAGAAATAATTTATTTTATTATCATTGTCTTTGACTTATCTTTAATTTTGTTTCTTTAGTATCAGACTAATTAAATCTTTAATAGGGCAATTACTGGTTGTATTGTTATTATCACGGTTTGTGGTTTAAAATTGAAATTGTGATTTGTAAATAAGGACAATATTTTTAAAAATGATTTATTTTTGATTTCAGCCCCATGTTACCCCAACCGATCTCTAATCAGCTGTTTATGCAGTCCTCCAAAGGACAGGCCATCCTTCAGCAAGTCAAAAAGTTCATGAGAAAACATGTACTTCCTGCCCAACAGGTCAGCACCAAATGGCGTCATTTCTATGGAAACTTTTCACATAATACCACATGAGTACAGGAAGGTTAATGAAAATAATAAGTTGACGTGGTTAGTGGAATAATAAAGTTATATAAAATATAAATGTAATTGAAATGAGTTTTTTATAGAATTGCAGAATTCTTTATAGAATTATTATTAATTTGTATCCACAATTAAGAGATGTATATTTCCTATCTTTATTTCACCTTTTTTTTTTTTTTGAATAGGAAGTAAAGGAGTATTATGCCACACACAAGGACACAGCTGAGAGGTGGCACACACCCCCTGTGATAGAGGAGTTGAAGGTGATGATACATTTACACACACACACATATATATATATACACAATTGAAGTCAGAATTATTAACCCCCCCCCCCCGAATTTCTGTTTAATGGAAAGAAGATTTTTTTTCAACACATTTCTAAACATAATAGTTTTAATAACTCATTTCTAATAACTGAATTCTTTGATCTTTGCTATGATGACAGTACATAATATTTTACTAGATATTTATCAAGATACTAGTATTAAGCATAACGTGGCATTTAAAGGTGTAACTAGGTTGACTAGGTTAACTAGGCGAGATAGTTTGTTCTGTAGACAATCAAATTTATTTAATTTTTTTGTTGCTTAAGACGGCTAAAAATATTGACCTTAAAATGGTTTTGAAAAAATGTAAAACTGCTTTTATTCTAGCCGAAATAAAACAAATAGAACTTTTTCTAGAAGATAAAATATTATAGGAAATATTGTGAAAAATTCCTTGCTTTGTTAAACATCATTTAGGAAATATTTGAAAAAGAAAAAAAAATCACAGGAGGGCTAATATTTTCACTTTAACTGTATATCGTTTGGAGATACATGGAAGAATGGGTGTTTGCAGCTTTCAGTGAAACATGGCAAACGTGCTAATTCAGTGAAATCATATTTGGAGAAAAAAAAAACAGCTGATGAAAACAGGTTTCGTTTTTGTCCACGTTATCCCACACTACACCTTTAACATTAAGGGTTGGACTCTAGTGAGGCCTTTTTTTGAACGTATGCGTTTCATTAGCTGTTTTTCTCCAATTATGACTTCACCTCACTAGCAGTGTATTTGGGATGGTTGAAAAATGTAACTGTTACCAATGAAGTGCTTTTATAAAATCCATTTTCGAATGTTAACTCCTGTATATCACACAATTTGCACTGCTATATGGCTGTATATCTGCACTGCTGCATGTGCAGTATCACAACAGTGGCTGATATACAGCTATATAGCAGTGCAAATTGTGTGATATTGCACATACACAACAGTTTGATGGCTTAAATCGTGTATATAAAAAATTTAAGCAAAGCAGTCACTACTAGATTACTATAGTACAAACAGAAATACAAAAGAGAAATTGACTTACCTGTTCTGTAATGATTTGTTTAGCTGTAGTTTTAAATATCCACTGAGAAAATCACCTGCTCTCTTATAGACTGAAAGACTGATTATTATACTGTCTCTGTTCCCATTTTATGGTGCAACAGTGGAACAGCTGCCAATAACAACTGCTCCAGTGCTGTAGTTTTTACTACAAAGTATTTGTTTTTCAAATATTACTGCAATTTATAAATGTCATTTATTGTACAGTAGCGTTTAACAAACAACAATATAACGATACTAAGTAAATCAGACAAACGAATAGCAACCAAGTTTTCATTCAGCATATTTATATTTAGCTATAAAATCTAATTTTGCAGAATTGCAGTCAAATCAATTTGCTCTGGAGTAAATAATAATTTATAAATAATAAATTACTGAGCACCTGTTGTCTTTAGATATATCCTAAACTAATAAAATTTCACAATAGACTGCTATGCAGGCATCCATCATACTCCTGAAAAAGAAGCCATCTGAGGGCAATGAGAGGCTGAATGGCTGCCAATGCACTAATGTCCGAAATAATCAAAACACATTTTCAAATAGTTACTTTCTTTCTAAATAAACTGCATATTATAATCTAAAGAATTACATTCTTGTCTAAAAAAGTACGTCATGTGTTCCAACAGCCAGATTATTTGTCAAACTATAGTAAGTCCACCTCCTGGCACTCGCTGCAAGCAGACTATTACAAAAGTCAAGACTTGTTTTTACTAATTTGAATAAAACACATTTGAAAAACAGATTTATTTTTTATTTTATTTTAACTACTAGTTTGGTAAACTGAATTCCCCCCCCATAAAGGTTAATGCATCTGGTTAAATGAGAGTGATTGAAGATTCTGTATATTTTCAGGCAAAGGCTCGAGCTGTAGGCTTGTGGAATTTGTTTCTTCCTGCAGTGAGTGGTCTCTCTCAGCTGGATTATGCTTATATCGCAGAGGAGACTGGACACTGCTTTTATGCCCCTGAAATCTTTAACTGCCAGGCCCCAGGTGGGTGTGCGCCTCTGCAAGTCTCGGGAATTTTACTGCTTTTATGAAGCTTCTTATGGTGGCTTTAGGCTAATTGAAGTACATAACATACTTAGAAACATGCAATGTATATTAATGATATTGATTTTTTTTATATTTATCAATATTACAATACAAAATGTTGCTTGCCATATAGATGAACTAATGCAGTAAATTGTGTTTTTGTAAATTGTTAGCATAGCATCAGACTACATTCGCTTTATTTTTTTTACTTAACAATTGTTGCTTTTAAGAAGAAATTTGGTATTGTGTGCTTTATTATTTAACCCTTTATCAGGCATTTAATTTACATTGATTACAATATAACTGTATATATTTTTAAATTCACAAAAGTTCAAAAGTCTTGTAATAATCCCCAGTAACACTCTAAGGATTTTCCGATGAGCATTTCAATGAGCGCCCTATAAAGTGTTAAGACTGGGATTTACCATTACCGACTGATGCCTTTATCATATTTTTTTTTCCAAGCTTAAACCAGCTTTTGTTATTATTGCACACATTAATGAATAATAAAAGTGGTAAAAGGTCATATAACCATGGTAACTGAATCAAAATGATTTAATAAATGTCATATTTTGAGGTATTAATAAACAAAAATTGGGCACCCCCTGTGGCTGCATAATTATGTGCTCTTTCTTTATAAGAGAAAATCACAGTGAAATGCCATTCAGTTTCTACAGAAAGCTAGATAATGTCATGTTTTTCAGACATAAATACTTAGTGTAGCAGTATTGAGATGTGTGAAATTAAATTGAAACTGAAAAATAGGCTATGCAAATGTTTGGGTGGTTTTGGCTCTTTTGTGTAGATTTCAAAATCTGTATAAGGCTGATTGATTACAACATTAAAAAAAATATTTGAGTGACTCAGTGAACCTTAACAGTCCTAACACAAGTGCAACCAATCATGAAAACGGATATTTAAGATTGCTGATTGCTAGTTGTGCTTCTCCTTATTTGCAAACTTGAAAATAGCAACATGGGAACCTCAAAAGAACTTCCTAATGACCTAAAAACTAGGGCAATTCACCAACATGAATTAGGAGAATGATGCAAAGAGCTATGCCAAAGGTCTTTATCTCCACAGTCAGAAATATAGTATGAAAATGGAAGGACACAGGAACCGTTCTTGTGAATTAAAGATGTGCTAGACCAAGAAAAGTATGTAAAAGGCGAAGAATGGTTAGAATGGTCACAGACAGACCACAGACCACCTCCAAGGAGCTCCACGAACATCTTGCTGCAAATAATGTCATTGTACATTAGTCCAGCGCACTCTTCACAAAAAACATCTCAAAGGAAAGTGATGCAGAAGAAGCCATTTTCTGCATTCTGCCTACAAGAAGAGTCGTTTGAGGTATAGACAAGCCTGAATCATTTTGGAAAAATATACTGTGGACAAATGCCACAACCATAGGTGCTTTGCATGGAGGAAAAAGAACACCGCATTCCAGAAGAACCTGCTCCCTACTGTAAAAAGTGGTGGAGGGTTCATAATGCTGTGCCGATGTGTGGCAAGCACGGATACTGGAAACCTTGTCAAAGTTAAAGTTAAAGGTCGCATTGATTCCACCCAGTATTAGCAGATTCTGAAGAACAATGTTCAGGAATCAGTCAAGAGGCTGAAGTTACGACAGGGTTGGATGTTTCAGCAGGACAGTGACCAAAGCACAGTTCCAGATCTACTAAGGAAATTTATGCTCAGACACGATACAATGTTTTAGAATGGCCATCCCAGTCCCCAGACTTGAACATCAATAAAAAACTATGGATTGATTTGAAAAGGACTATTCATGCTCGGCACCCATCAAACCTGAGTGAACTGGAGAAATTTTGCAAGGAAGATTGGCCCAAAATGCCTTAAGCAAGAATTCAGGGACTTATGCTTGACTATAAGAAGCATCTGCAGGCTGTTATTTCAGCTGCAACTGTCTGTTTTTGTTATGATTTAAATTGCATTGCATCTGTTGATTAAATAAATGTTATGTCAGAACTGAAATGTTGCTTTTTCCCTATGGTATAAAATATAGCCAAATGAAATGGCTGATTTGAAAGACCAGCAGGCTATGGCTTGCAATTCTGAAAATTATCAGGGGTGGCCAAACTTTTGCATAAAATTGTATCTCTGCCTGTTTATTTACATTTGTTTTTACATTTTGTGCTCTTCTGTGCTCATGAAGGCCATGTTTATTTGTTAATATAGTGAAATAATACAATTTAATTTACTCTTTTAGTGTTTTTTTTAAATATGTGTTAAAACTCTCCTTAATATGTTTTGCTTATTGCTTAATATGCTAATAATAATGCTCAATATTTTAAATTGTGAGTGCAGAACTCTAAATATATTTATAACGTTATAAACTATATATTTTTTTACCAATTTAATGCATTCATGCTGAATAATATAAATTTTTAAAGATTTTTTTTGTGCAGTCTTTGGAACAGTTGAATAATTTGTGAGTGACTGATGGTACAATTGATATGGTCATTTTCTTACAGATACTGGGAATATGGAAGTGCTGCACATGTTTGGCACTGAGGAACAGAAGAGAACATGGCTGGAGCCCTTACTGAAAGGAGACATACAGTCCTGTTTCTGTATGACAGGTGACAATATATTATATTATGTATTATATCTATAAATATACTATACAGTGCTCAGCATAAATGCTTACACCCCTCACAAATCTATCGTTTAAATTAGTATTTTCTATAGGATGCTATACAATATTATATTTGTGCATATACATTACACATAAGTACTGAAGCCAAATCTAGAGCTAATCTAACAAAATAACTTATGACCCAAATAACGACCCAAAAATGAGTATAAATCAAGAGAAACAAAAAATATCTAAAATTTAGCTTAACTTTTTTTTTTTTGCAATATTTAATTTGAATTTAAATCTATTATCTCATGTTAGGTGACCTAACTTTTATTTAAAAGTGAAAATAACCTTCCATGCAGTGTGTAACAGCTCTAAGTGAAGTGAAATATCCAGCTATGGCTTAAATCTGAAAGTGCACCGTGTTTAAAACTATTCATTCATCTATAAAAGAGTCGACTCATAGTGGTTCGAATGAATCGCCGCAGTAACGAGTCTTTAGCCGTGACGTCGATACGGAACTCAAGCCCTGCCCATTTGTTGCGCACGCAGACCTGGGAAAATTGAAACCACCGGCCCCGCCCACAAAATAGAAAGAAAAAGAGGAAGACAAACACTGTAGCAGGTCCCGGTTGAATCAACCCAAAGATGAGGCTGTGAAGAGTCAGTGGTTGAAGTTTATTTTTGCAAAAATACCTCAGCATTATAGCCCCAGCCTTGTGCTGTGTTCCCGTCATTTTTCTAATGAGTGCTTCAGCAATTTACACGCTTACAATGGATTTGGTGGCCGTTTGTTAAAGTAAGAATCAGAAAAGACTATTGATGTATGGGACTTTGTCAGAGCTTGACAGGAACTTTACAGTACACAGTTCATGGATCAGTTTCTTCCTCTATTTCACAAGTGTAAGTAAGTGCGATTTAATATGGTTGCCTCCTTGTTTTGTTTAGCTTGCAAGTTATGTATTTACATTTAATTGTGTTTTGTCATTCTCATATTGCGTCTAAAACCACGTTGAAAACGCGACGCATGTGTTTTTGAGCTCGCAATCTCCGTTTGTCGTTGCTATGGCCACAATCAGCTATTCCTACACACGTGCGGCGGTCAAGTTTCCAAAATAGTTCAGCTTTTGCCACTGTGTGGATTAATACTGAATGTGTGTCAGTGTTTTTACTTATGGTTAAGAATAGAGCAATATGCTGGTGTTAAACTGCATTGCTTTAATGCACTCCTCCATTGGGCTCACACTCTCTGCACTCTGACTACTTGTTGATAAGCCTTGCTGGGCATTTCTCTCTGTCTCACACTGAACGCAGTCGACCAATCACAACAGACTGGGTCATCGGACCAATCAGCTCAGATTAGCATCGCGCTAAGGAGGGGTTTGGGAACAAATGAATCGCTGAACGAATCATATGGGAGTTGTTGGGATAATTAGGTAAAAATAAATGGATATTATAAGACAATTAAAGTGTTTTTTGATCTTGCATGCATATCAGACTGTTGTTGGAGACCCCCAAAACCAAAATATGACCTTTTTTAATGCATAATAGGGGCTCTTTAATGAATATAACTGTTCAATAAATCTGTTTTGTTCAAATGCACCCAAAATTATAACCTATATTCAATGGGAAATAGATGCATATATTCTTTTTCAAAATGGGGTGTACACATTTGGGGTGTTTTTTTTTTTTTGTTAATTTTGTAAAATGTGCTTTTACAACTTGAATTTCAAATATTCTCTGACATTTTCCAAAATGCAGTAAAATCAAGATTATTTTATTTGCTGATTCTCTTAAACTTTTTTTCTTTATACAAAGAGAACATTTCCAATGTTGTTAGTGAGCAAATAAATCGTATTGTGGAAATAGATAAAAAAATGTTGATGGCTACAGTTGGAACAGTGGCATGTTTAACACCGTCACATCAGCTTTCCTTTTAATACAATGTTTAATCATCTGAAAATTGAGGATACTATCTATTTAAGTTTTACAATATTTCTTTTTTTAGCTGAACCTGACATAATACAACATTTCTGATGCTCAACAATTGGGGGTCATCATTATCTTTTTTTCTCCTTTTTCATAATGAGCAATCAATTTTCAATATGAGACAGATCTGGACTGCAGGAAGGCTAGTCAAACACATTCATTTTGTGTCTACAAAACCACACTGATGTAGCACACGCAATATAATAGTTATTGACTTACAGTATCATGGAAAACTTTATCTTCATCTATGGCAGTAAATGTCTCTGTACTCTCCCAACGTATGCCTCTATGTCAATGGTACTTGTCCACACATCGATGACTCGTGCCATTTACTCTGTACCCTGAATCATGACAGACGTTTACTTTTGCATCTGTCACGCATAAAAGTCTGGATAGTCTGAGAACTTATTATTTGTTTTTTCGCAGAAACAGGCTAAAATAGGGGCTCCTCTGAACAGAGCACACATTTCCAGTATGTTATTGATTTACTGAGATGAGCTCTGCCCCTATAAGAACAAGTGGCATCACTACTGTTTTTGTTTCTCTAAAGATCACCTGATCCATATGTGGCTATTATGGACAGCACATCATGGCAGTTTTTCATTCAGTGCCATTCAGCTGAGGTGTCCTGCCTTACTTTGTACAGATTGAGGTTTCCCTAGAATTCCTCAATGTTTTTACAATAGTAATATGGTAGTTGGTGGGGCTGTAGTACTCTACTCCGGACTTAATATTTATAATATTAATATTCAGACTCTGACTTGTCTCGACCATGTCCATGACTATGTATCTAGAATAAGTATTGACATTGACATCTGATATATGCTTTGCTGCAGCTGCCTCATATGGCTATATAGTTATATAGTATATAGACTTAAACTGGTAATAATCAGGCATGACTTAAACCATCGTAAAAAAATAAGCGATTTATGAGGATATCATAATTTACAGTGTCGTATGCAGCACTGAGGCAAAGTAAAACTAGTAGCGAAATGTAGCCTTGGTCAGCAGCTAAGAGTAAGAGTACTATGATGTCTATGATACTATGAGGCCTGAAACCTGACTGAAACACTTCAAAAACGTTGTTCACCTGTAGAAAGAAGCATCATTTGTCTAATATTTTAGACATAAATGGAACATTTAAAATAGGCCTATAATTAGCTAAATTGCTGGGATCGAGTTGTTTATAAGAGGGTTAATAACAGCTAGCTTGAAAGGGTTTGGAATGTGGACAAGTGATAAAGAGAAGTTGATAAAGTCATCTCTAGGGCTGTTCCAATAACTGCAATATTGCAATACCATGCTATTGACAAGCCAACTGCAAAACAAAGAGAGTAACTGAGAGAAACGCAGTTTTCACTTTTATTATTATTATTATTATTATTATTATTATTATTATTATTAGTAGTAGTAGTAGTAGTGGTAGTGGTAGTGGTAGTGGTGGTGGTGGTAGTATTAGTAGCAGCAGCAGCCTATGTTATACCCTTCTTTTTACACATCATCATTGTTCACTAATTGTAAACAAATTAATAATGAATGCAGCAGCGTTACTTGTGATTTTTCATGCCACAGTTTGGCCAACGTTCTCATCCCAAAACCCAATGTTACATTGCCAGTTTAGCAGTGTTTTGGTTTCCAACTGAATGACAATGGTGAGCTAGCAAACTTACATGACTCAATTTGCAAAATTTGCAGCAAATAATGTCCCTGCGACACATGGGAATACATTCAATTCAAGTTTATTTATATAGCGCTTTTTACAATATAGATTGTGTCAAAGCAGCTTAACAAGTTCAAGTAAAGTCCAGGTTTTAGAGTTTAGTTCAGTTCAGTGTGGCTTAAGTTTCACTGCTGAAAGTTCAAACACTGAAGAGCAAATCCACCGAAGTGCAGCTCCACAAGTCCCAATCCGAGCAGGCCAGTGGCAACAGTGGCGAGGAAAAAACTTCACCAGTTGACGAAGTGAAGGAAAAAAAAAAAAACCTCGAGGGAAACCAGGCTATGTTAGGCACGGTCATTTTCTTCTGGCCAAACTTCCTATGTGGAGCTGCAGTCTAGGCGCCGGCTGGAGAAGCTGGACATCCATCGTGTAAGCTGCAGGTGAGGGTAGGGCACCAGCGGGAGGTTAGGCTGGCCCACAGGATCAAACGTAGACTCGTTCGTCACTGTAGCCTTCAGGAATCAGTCTCATGCACTCCATTACTCCATGGCCACCACGGTATCAGCTCGGGATACGGCCTGGTCCAGGGTACCTTCGGATAATCTCTTCACAGGTCTAGGATCGCATCGATGGCGCTGCAAATCTGTAATACATCTAATTTAAGGTCTCATCTTGCTAACTGTCACCACTGGCTTCAAAGTACAGTTTCCAAAAAGAACATCTGAGGCTGGTACTAGCTGACAGTTAAAAGTAGCTGAAGCCAGTGTAACTAAAAATTTAACTATTCAGTTATTATTATACTGCTATTTGTTGCAATTGATTAGACATTTCAAACCTCAGTAGCATTTGAATAAATGGCTTAAGTCATACAACCTGTTGTAAATGTGCATCTAGGTGTCAGTTGCATAAAAATCACACTTTAGATTTTTAATATCTATTAAAATCAACTATCAAATCATATAAAGACAAAGAAAATACACTTTTAATGGGTTTGTGCACAATTAAAAGCTCAAAAGAGTTTAAAGAGAGGGGTCTCTAAATTTCTATGATTTTAATACACATCAGTTTTTCTATTCAAACATGCCATTTTCAGCTTATAATTTTCAAGTGAACATTTATTTGAATGCTTACAGTTTTTCATTAAAATGTATTTTTCATTCATTCATTTATTTTATTTTCGGCTTAGTCCCTTTGTTAATCTGGGTTCGCCACAGCGGAATGAACCGCCAACTTATCCAGCATATGTTTTACGCAGCAGATGCCCTTCCAGCTGCAACCCATCTCTGGGAAACATCCATACACACCCATTCACACTCATACACTACGAACAATTTAGCTTACCCAATTCACCTATAGCGCATGTCTTTGGACTTGTGGGGGAAACCGGAGCACCCGGAGGAAACCCACGCAAACACGGAGAGAACATGCAAACTTCACACAGAAATGCCAACTGACCCAGCCGAGGCTCGAACCAGCAACCTTCTTGCTGTGAGGCGGTTGTGCTATCCACTGCGCCACGGCGTCACCTAAAATGTATTTTCTTGTGTTTTTTTTTTTTGTTTTTTTTAGGTTATAATTTAAATCATGAAGCCTATTATTGTTTCTTTATCCTAGAGCCGGATGTTGCTTCAAGTGATGCCACAAACATGGAGTGCACCATTCACAGGGACAAAGACGATTTTATCATTAATGGAAAGAAATGGTGGAGCAGTGGTAAGTGTTTAAAATGTTCTAGAATTACGCTTGGGTTGAAAGTAGCAGGGAGAGGAAATATTTTGTTTGTCAGTTGTCAACAATAAATTGTGATTGTTTTAGGGTTTTATCCATGTGGAGACTAAATGCTCTTGAACAGCAGGAGTTCAGACTTCTTAGCCTTAGAATTTTAAGCAGTCTCTTACCACAAAGACTTAAAGAAATATATCACCAGAATGATTCATCTCATAAAATGACAATGTTTGTCCAAATCTTTGCAACTGGCATGACATTTATAAAACAGTTAAGATGTTTACACAAACCAGCTATGCAAAATCTGTGAATGATAAACACAGACTTTGGAAAGTCAAAGCAATCGCAACGGGTGGCAAAGCAGAAACAGACACATTAGTTAAAGTTTCTGCCTCTCAGCTTCAGAGTGCTTGAGCCGAGTTGCAGGGAAAATCTAATCTCTTTCAGCCCCTGACAAGACAGAAGAAATCAGTTAAAAGTTTTTTTTACCAGTTTTTACAAATGACAGGCTAGCATAGTTTGGTAAAGGTTTACTGCCTTTTCCACTTGAGAACTGATTCCTCTTGAACCAAGTTTGAGTAAGTAGTCGGATGTAGATCATCCTCTTCCTCCCTCTGTTTATTTCATTTCCTTTCATATTTTTAGGACAACTTACCACAGGCATGCATAATTGCATTTTGTTGTTGTGTAGTATGACATTTGCACAACCCAAAGACTACAAGCTCTTTGCAATGGAAAAAGTTTTACCTTTATTTTTTTCATGTGATGGGATAACATCAACCATCAAGTTCAAACTTGCATTTTATCCTATTTGCAATGCTGAATGTTGTTTTTAGTGTGTATGGAATGTTTAGAGTTGTTTTGTTTTTTTTGTTTTTTTCTTAGACAGTCCCCTGTAGAACATTCCATATGGTTTTAGTGATTTGTTTTGTGGTTTTATGGCCTCCTGAGTTAAACATCTTCTAAGCTAGTTGCTGCCTTTATCATCGCACCAAATTAACTCTTTAATTTAACTCTTTGAATTAAATCTGAATTGTGTGTTTTAAAATAATTACCAAAATCCTATGTTTAAAGGCAACAAGAAATTTTCTATTCATTCATTCATTCATTTTCATTTCGGCTTAGTCCCTTTATTAATCTGGGGTCGCCACAGCGGAATGAACCGCCAACTTATCTAGCATATGTTTTACGCAGCGGATGCCCTTCCGTCCGCATCCCATCCCTGGGAAACATCCACACACACCCATTCACACTCATACACTATGGACAATTTAGCTTACCCAATTCACCTATACCGCATGTCTTTGGACTTGTGGGGGAAACCGGAGCACCCGGAGGAAACCCACGCCAACACTGGGAGAACATGCAAACTCCACACAGAAACGCCAACTGACCCAGCCGAGGCTCGAACCAGTGACCTTCTTGCTGTGAGGCGAACGTGCTATCCACTGCGCCACCGTGAGGCCCATTTGCCAAAATGTATGGTTTATGTATTTATTTATTCATTTTTTAAATTGCATTATTTATTCATTATATCTATACAGCGGTGCAAACTTGTATGTAATTCACATGAATCGTGCAGCTATGTCACCTTTTTCACCCCTGATGAGTTTGTGCCCCATCTATGAACAATTTGTTTCTTTGTTATTTTTTTGCTATTTGTTATTTTTTTTTTTATTTGGATGGGTGGAATAAATTTTTCGCTAATTTAACTTTCACTCTAAAAAGGCTTGCAAATGTTTGTTGTTTGGTAGGCAAATTTGCCAAATAAGTTCAATTCTAATTTATACAGATTTCAGGTTTTGTTGATTCTGTTTGAAACGATGCATATGTATCAACATTAACTGTCTGCCGCAGTATGCTCATTTTACATAAAAATGCAAAATTTTGTAGCATTATTCTTTTTCACAGAAATATGGTTTGATAAAACATATCTCATGCCAGATTATCTAAGTGTCTAAGTTATGAATCTAAGTTCACGGGTGGTCTGTTGATAGTTATGGAGAAAGGTCTTCAGATATGCATGGTTATAAAACCTTTTTTCTGATCCAACTTGTCACCAAAGTGGTTTTGTGCATCTCAGAGGAGTTGTAAAAGCTCTCGACAACACGTGTGGGAACAGTGATCTTTGTGTCATTTGAGCGATGGGAATTCTTGCTTTTCAGTGCTATCGCTATCCTGTTAAATTCACACAGATGTATAAACTCATCAGCACAAAGTGTAAATGTGACAAAGCCAAATGATTTTGTTCCAAGATGAGCCTCATGTGTAAGAGCTCCATATCTTCTTCTGAAGATGCACAGATGTTGTTTTCCACTACTTATTATTTACGCATTTAATGATCAACACTGTATGTTCACAGATATAGCTTTGATTCAAGAAATCCATGGAAGGTGCTTTATATAACAAAGTGAAAAGCATCGGTAGTGAAGTGTGAGTTTGTGTCCATGAGTGAGGAGTAGGCAGAAGGAGAGAACACCATTAGCCGAATGTGGTAGTACAAGCTCATCTATTCTTCTTTCTTGTCCATTTACAGTATAAACACGGGTGTTGATGGGGCTCAGCTGTAAACAATTGGCACATTATCATGATTGATTGCCTTGTATGCACTCTCCGTGATAACTGATGTGTTTACAGGGCCTTCTTTAAGGCTTCTTTCTTTTGTGGTTTAATGAATCCCTGTTGGATCTGATAACTCAGGTACTTGGCTTCAGAATATTTCAGATGGCAATTTTGGCGATTGGCAGTGAGTCCAGCCCATCACAAGTGCAGAGTGAATAACACATAATCCAAATACATAGGCCTAATTGAGACACAGTAGGATTTCTATCATGTGAACCCAGTACTGCAAGCGTTTTTTTGAAGCAGGAATTTGAATGTAGCAATGGGTACAGGGATGAGCACGAGATACCCTGGTTGGAACTCTTGGACAGGCAGATTATACTGTCTTTGGGTTCTCCTCTGCCAGATTTTCTTTCATAGTGGGCATTTCTTCCAGCGTTTCCCATACAATACATTCATGATGACTGTTCAGCGAGCGACTGTCTATTGCTTCCAGGCCACATGTAGCCAGTCCCCAGGGCAATCATTTAAACAGCAGTTCAGAACACGTGCACCCCATAAATGCCTAAGGTGCTTTGTGAGTTTGTGTGTGAAAAACAGATGTATGAAGCTGTTAGTATTTAAAGTAGTTCCATTAGTAATCATTAAAGTGTAGGAGGGACACACATTAGACAAAAAGCACATTGACACGCTGTGCACTTTCCATTTCCATTAAATTGCATTAAATTGATTTGAAATCTTTGTTAATGTACATAATAGCATCCCTCTAGGCTGGAAGATTGTGTGGATCTTTTTTTAAAAATGTGTCTTTCTGAATGTGATCTTAAATGTTAAATTAAATCAGATACAGATTTCTCTTTCCGTTTGCTCTTTAAACTCACTGATGCAACTTAAGTTAACTTTTGCATGTTTGATGATTAGTTTAACGGTTTTGGACTGTTGTCGTGAAGCGTCCGCTTTAAAGTTTTCCTTCACATGTGCATCGCTGTACTGTGCTGTGTGTCGGTGTGTGACTGCAATTCTAGTGTGTTTAATTTCCCAATGTAATACACTAGCAACTGACTGAGGACAACTTGTCCTCTTTCTGGTATGTCGATGTGCATAATAAAGCCAGTCTATTATCATTTAGCCCCTAAATAAAGGATTAACAGTAACCATTTATTTCCTGCCTGTGTGTGTGTGTGCGCATTATTCCTGGCCTGACCAAGTGACACAATCTATCATCACCATCTATCATTTATCATCACCATCTATCATCAGACTTTGGCAACAATCCTACTTGGTCTATACCATGCAGCAAAGGGCACCTCAGTGATATTTGGTGGTATGTGCAGCATGGGGGAAGGACACCGAGGTGATGACTGTTGGCAGGTGACAACTCTGGTAGAACCGCTTCACCTCTGTGTCCAAGTCAGGTCAGTAGCTATCTGTCCATCCATCTATTTTTATGCACGTTTTAGTTTAGCGCCTAAAAAATTATTGATAGAAAAATGCCAAGATGCGCATACATTTTGTAACTGCCCATAAAATGCCAATAAACTAGACTGCACTTGACTAGGATCGGATATAATAGGAGTATAGGATAGGAGTAGGATAAACTCTTTATTCAATAAGAAATAAGGCATATAAACTATGATGAAAACACTTTTACTGGAAAAATTTCAGTATGCAAATTAAAAAAGTTATGTGATTTTATAGATCATATGATGGACAACATTGTAAAACATCTGAAATGTTGTTTTGCTCTTTCTAAAATATTTTTACCAAAGTCTGTCATCATATTGGTTCAGTATTATTAGTATTATTATATTATTTTTAGCTCCCAGAATTGTCTTGAGTGTCTGCACTCCCAAAAAGCATCTCACACCTGCATGTGGCTATATCGACCCCTATGCCGGGGAATGTAAGAGCTTGGTCGATCACAGTTGTGATACTGTTGAGTGGGACATTGTTTACCATGAAGTATGGGCACTCTGACTTCCAGTTTTACAGTTTTGAAACTATTGTATTATATATTTCATTCAGTCATCATGATATTACTGAACGTACATCCAGTTTTGTTTGTGTTAACACCATTACCGATGAGTTGGCTTTTAGCCAATTGAGTGATAGCAGCTGAAGCCAGCATTCACTGTGAAATCTATTAAAATAGAAGTGGGCAAAATATGACAAAAGTTACATTCAGATGGTCAGTTGTGTTCTTCGGCATCCTGTCAAGTTACAGTCTGTGTCCGGACTGAGGACATGTGTATAATACAGCCACTGATTGAATTGTTAAGTGGGGCGACTGATGAAAAACCCATTCAGGCTAGTGTTTCTCTCTGGGCTGCAGTGAATAGTAAGTCTCCTGTGCTTCCTCCCATTAAGAAGAGTGCTATGACCTTTTTCCAGTCCTCCTATGTGGTGATTATTTCAAAGGTATGCAAGCATGCTTTTGTGTCATCCTGTTCATTGAGCTTGGTGAGGAATTGGTGAGCCAGCTAAATGGACACCGAAAGCTGGGTTTGGGCTGCGACTAAATCTGTAACTGCTGTACCACCTGTTTTGCTATTGCCTCGCAAGTTAGCTGATCCATGAACTGTTGCTGGCAGATCATTATTTTCATGAGTCACAGGATGATTTCCTCTCTACTTGAGGAGAGAGGACAAGTTTCTGCAGGAAAAGGAAACAAGTGACAGATGTCATTGTGTGTTGTTTCCAGGCACTCTTTGTTTGCCTGTATTCTCCATCTTTGTGGCATGGAGAGATAATATAAAGACCGATATGGGGGTTGATTCACAATAGGTTTGAGCAGTATGGCTAGTTTTGATAACTACAATCCAGTCGTGTGACACATTTTAGGTATCAGAATCAGAAAGAGCTTTGTTGCCAGGTATGTTTACACATACGAGGAATTTGCTTTCGTGACAGAAGCTTCTACAGTGCAACAGAATTACAGAGACAGGACAAAAAAACAGATAATAAATATATTTTAAAAATAGAAGTAAGTAGTGAAAGCAGATATGCAAATTGACAAGTGTATGTACAGGTATATTACTATATACAGTGTTATATGTGCAGCTGTTATGTGCAAATTGGCATGTAAAGTATGTTGTTAAATAAGTGTATATGTGTCAAAGTGTATAGCAAGTAGTAATGTTTGTTTCATAATTACTATCATCAAGTGTTCATGAGATGGATTGCCTGAGGGAAGAAACTGTTTCTGTGTCGGGCTGTTCTGGTGCACAGTGCTCTGTAGCGTCGACCAGAAGGTAAAAGTTCAAAGAGGCTGTGTGCTGGGTGTAAGTGGTCCAGAGTGATTTTGGCAGCCCTTCTGCTCGCTTTGGATAAGTACAGTAGTCCGAACTATTCAATGTAGTTTTCGGAGGTCGGATTTGGCTGAGCTAAACCAGACAGTTATAGAAGTGCAGAGGTATTTTACATATACACTCAATAGTTTACCAATTAATGGTAATTTTCTCTCTCTCTTTCTCTTTCTCTTTCTCTTTCTCTCTCTCTCTCTCTCTCTCTCTCTCTCTCTCTCTCTCTCTCTCT
>CAIGQW010055747.1:6678330-6692708 GCA_903798125.1 Danio choprae | reverse complement strand
TGTGTGTGTGTGTGTGTGTGTGTGTGTGTGTGTGTGTGTGTGTGTGTGTTCTGTAAGGAATTATGGATTCTTTGTCTTGTCAATTGGCATAGAAGCGCATATCACAGTGTGTGCAGATGGGAGATTGCTTAATTCCACATGTTTACATCATTCTGGTGTTAAACTAGTTATGCATTTCTTTTACTTTATAATCAAGCAACATTTATTTATTTGTAAATTATGCATTATCGAAAGATAACTAATTTGTGTACATTTCCAGAATCAAAATCTGGATTTCTTTGATTAAACCTAGGTTTGAAATTATTTTGTTTCTATAGATACCTTTTCTTGCACTCTATAAATTAAAAATACTTTTAACTCTGGGGAAAAATATGTAAAAAAAAAAAAAAAACACACCCGAAGTCTCATAAATTTTTTTGCAATACAATATGTTGTACAAAAAATGACAAGAGTGAATGAGCATAAAGAAAGACACTAAAAACAACAACAGAAAGGACACTGGGTTTGTGATTACTGTTAAATGCATAAAAGCAATAATGAGGACAACCTGTTGAAGATGTTTTTGCAGTTGACAGGAAAGCAAAACCAGACTCCACTTAAATCTAAAGAACCTCCAGTGACATCTTGAACAAACACTATTGGAAGGTAGTAAAAGAAAAAATGTTTTTCATGAAAAAGTGAATCAGGTTTTTTCTACTTCTTTTGGCACACAAGATTATATCCATCACTTCATAACTTTAAGATTTAGTCACATGGACTAATTTAAGGATGTTGTCATTACCTTTCTGGAGCTGTCAGTGGAGGGGCAGAAATCTCTCAGATTTGAATGAAAATATCTTCAGTTGTGTTTCTGTTTGACAGTTTTTAACACATTTCTAAACATAATTGTTTTGATAACTAATTTCTAATAACCGATTTATTTTATCTTTGCCATGATGACGGTACATATTATTTTACTAGAACATTTTCAAGATGATAGTATTGTGCTTAAAGTGCAATTTAAAGGCTTAACTGGGTTAATTAGGTTAACTTGACATGTTAGAGTAATTATGCAAATCATTGCATTAACGTGGTTTGTTCTGTAGACAATCTGAAAAAAAAATTCTTAAGAGGGCTAATAATATTGACCTTAAAAAAAAAAATTTAACTGAATTTTTTTTTGACTGCTTTTATTCTGGCCTAAATAAAACAAATAAGCATTTCTCCTGAAGAACAAATATTCTAGGAAATACTGGGAAAATTCTGTTATTCTGCTCTGTTAATCATCATTTGGAAATATTTATATGTATGTAAGTATGTATGTATGTATGTATGTAAAATTCTACACAAAATACCCCATAATGACAATGTGAAAAAAGATTTTTTTTTCAATTGTTGCAAATTTATTAAAAATAAAAAACCTGAAAAATCACATGTACATAAGTATTCACAGCCTTTGCTCAATACTTTGTTGATGCACCTTTGGCAGCAATTACAGCCTCAAGTCTTTCTGAATATGATGCCACAAGCTTGGCACACCTGTCTTTGGGAATTTTTGCCCATTCCTCTTTGCAGTACCTCTCAAGCTCTATCAGGTTGGATGGGAAGCAACGCTGTACAGCCATTTTCAGATCTCTCCAGAGATGTTCAATAGGATTTAGGTCTGGGCTCTGGCTGGGCCACTCAAGGACATTCACAGAGTTGTTTTGAAGCCACTCCATTGATATTTTGGCAATGTACTTTGGGTCATTGTACTGCTGGATGATGAACTGTTGCCCCAGTCTGAGGTCAAGAGCACTCTGAAGCAGGTTTTCATTCAGGATTTCTCTGTACATTGCTGCGTTCATCTTTCCCTCTATCCTGACTAGTCTTCCAGTTCCTGCTGCTGAAAAACATCCCCACAGCATATTGCTTCACTGTAGGGATGGTATTAGCCTGGTGTTGAGTGGTGCCTGCTTTTCTCCAAACGTAACGCCTGACATTCACTCCAAAGAGACCAGAGAGACCGTTTTGTAAGAGTCCTTCAGATGCCTTTTGGCAAATTCTAGGCGGGCTGCTATGTGCCCTTTACAAAGGAGTGGTTTCCGTCTGGCCACTCTACCTTACAGGCCTGATTGGTGGATTGCTGCACAGATGGTTGTCCTTCTGTATGGTTCTCTTCTCTCCACAGAAAAAAGCTGGAGTTTAGACAAAGTGACCATCTGGTTATTGATCACCTCTCTGACTAAGACTATTGATCACCTCTCCCCCGATCACTCAGCTTAGATGGCCGGCCAGATCTAGGAAGAGTCCTGGTGGTTCCATACATTTTCCACTTACGGATGATGGAGGCCACTGTGCTCATTGGAACTTTCAGAGTAGCAAAAATTTTTCTATAAGCTTCCCAAGCCTTGTGCCTCGAGACAATTCTGTCTCGGAGGTCTACAGACAATTTCTTTGTCTTCATGCTTTGTTTGTGCTTTGATATGCAGTCCACCCTGGGACCTTATATAGACAGGTGTATGCCTTTTCAAATCATGTCCAATCAACTGAATTTACCACAGGTGAACTCCAATTAAGCTGCTGAAACATCTTAGAAATGATAAGTGAAAACAGAATGTACCTGAGCTCAATTTAGAGCTTTATTTTTAATATATTTGCAACAATTTCAAAAAATCTTTTTTTCACATTGTCATTATTGGACATTGTGTGTTGAATTTTGAGGAAATAAATGAATTTAATTCATTTTGGAATAGGGCTGTAACAAAAAAATGTGTAAAATGTGAAGCGCTATGAATACTTTCCGCTTATTAACCTAGTCAAGCATTTAAATTTTTTTAGGCTGAATACTAGTATCATTCAAAATAACTAGTAATATATTTTGTGATGTACTGTCATCATGGCAGAAAAAAGAAAATATATTAGTTATTAAAACAATAATGTTTAAAAATGTTGAAGAAAATCTTGGCTTCATTACACAGCACTTGGGAAATAGTTGATAAACATTAAAATGTGTTATAATAATATATTTGTGTAAAAATGTGTACCTGTGCATGTACATATGTATATGTCCATTAAAATTTTAAAGCACGTTTGAATAGGAGTTAAAGGTTTATGTGCTTAGGTGCATTCTGCTCATTCTTTTCATGATTTATAACATATGTGCACAGCTTTAGTTGACCCCTGTCTGTGTATGGTTTTTGCAGAATGTTGCATCTGTAATGTTTTTTAAAGCACAATTCTTTTTAGATATTTTTTAGGTATTTGAACTGAATGTGTATACAACACATCGTGAACAATGTAAGACTACTTTCCCTCCAGGCTCCTATCAAGAACAACTCCACCTTCGCCTTCACTTCACTACACCTTCACACTTCACTGAGCTGTTACTCTTTTTATCTGGGCAGTATCATACTGATCTGGTATCCTTATGTGCTTCGTTATAATTCTGGACAATAAACAAAAAGATTGATTGTGGGACACACCCATCTGTCCCACAGATCACAGATTGGCCCCAGACTTGTATGTGCTTCACTTTGCTGTGAATTATAGCAGCTTTGAGTCATTATGTATGTTACGGCGGTCTGTGAATAATTTGAACTTTAATGGCTTTAAGCATTTCATGTGTTTGTGTGTAAGTGTATGCACATGCTAGCAACTACAATCCATGCAGTTTGCACATGCATTTGAGAGCTCCCTCTTGAGGAGACCACATTGACAAAAATAACTAACTAAATAAATAACTGAACAAATAACTGAATACTTTGACATCTGGATAACATCTTAGCACTACCCATGAGTTTGTGGCAGCACTATTTCGGAAAATGAATTTTAAAAAAGTAATAAAACATTAAACATGAAAGTTTAACTTATTTGTTGTATAAAAATCAATACAAAAACAATGATTTATTGAAGCTGGCAAAACTTTTCAGAATTGTAATTCCTTTTCTAGCAATTCAGTTCTCTGTGTTATCTTCTGAAATTCCATGTCATTTTAGCTATCAGACAGTCTAGCTCAGTTATGTGAAAAATTCCTTTGGTCTGGCAAACAGTTGGAAATGAAACACGCACACGTACACGTACACGTACGTACACACACGCACGCACACACACACACACACACACACACACACACACACACACACACGAGATGTGAAAACACATGAGAACAAAAAAGATTAATTATTGGTAAATGCTGTTTTAGCCTTATTACATGGAGTTAACTTTTTCTCTCTATTTCCACCCCACCCCAGGTGCTGGTAACCCTAAGTGTGAGATTGCCATAGTTATGTGCAGGAGCAAACCACTGGACTCAAATAATAAAAGGTACTGTATCTCTGACATACATGGCAAAAAACATTGTAATTTTTATCAGTAGCACAGTCAGGTTAAATGAGCGTGTGAGTTCATCTCAGCTACTGTATAGGGTAACTTTGGCCACTTTGTATATTTTTTATTTAAGTCCTGTTAGGTAGACTGAGTAAATTCAGACACAGCTTCTATTTGAGCTATTTATCTGAAATTATTTATTACTGACATTGGCAGATCTGGTATGTGATCTGTGGTCAGTGTTGAGACTGCATTCTTTCACTGAGCTGACTTTAAACAACACAGTCAGATCAGCTTTGCCACTCCATTGTACTGCAGACAAGCTGGGTTTTTGTGATCACAAATGCAGTAATTTTCCCAGTACTGGGTTGCGACTGGAAGGGCATCTGCTGCATAAAACATATACCAGAGTAGTTGGTGGTTCATTTTGCTGTGGAAACCTCTGAAAAATTAGGGACTAAGCTGAAGGAAAATTAATAAATGAAATGCAGTAACATTGTTATAATTAACTGATTTCTCTTTTAATATGTTTTTACCAGATTTTACTCATCTTTGATCCATTATAGGTTATGCTAATTTGCTAAAATAATAATAATAGCAACAATATACAGCAATAATAAAATAAATGGAATAAAAATGGTATTCTTAGATACTTTATTTATTAAAAAAATTCTCAAACTTTCTACCTGAATACTTTTTTAAACAGTTACACATTCTTTCGTTTTTGTAGGGTTATAAAAATCAGAGTTAAAAGGCACATCTCTGTAAACCTAAACAGATTTATTTCCAGTAATGTGCAAGTTATTTCCAAACATGTAATAGTTTACAGATTACTTGTTTCTGTAATTTAAAAGTAATCCCTTACTTTACAATAATACGGTGTCATCATTGTAACACGTTACATTATTCTTGTATTACTTTTGAGTTACTTTCACTACAATAACTACAGAAGTAAAACAAAAGGCAAAATACGTCTGATTTTTCAAAACACGAGAACAGTGTTATTTATTTTGCTGACTTGTTTACTTACATTGTTATTGTGTACCTACTTAATCAAACAGCCAAACTTGTTTATTATTATTATTTTTATTGCATTTAACATTATATGGAAAAGGGTCAGATTAATGACCAGGGCAAAACATGAGTCTCTTGGCCAAACCAATTGAGATATAGGCCTGTCTGTCACCATTCCATTTTAACATATCATATCATATTTTCCATTGAAACATATCTACAATTACTCATGAATAAACATTAAAATTGCCCTATAATCTGGATATATCTAGTCATAATCAAATAATAAGAAATAAGTCCATGGAAATAGCTATACTGTGAGCAAAAGACACATTTTTTTTCCTTGTTATGTAAATTCCGCGGATGTAAAACCCAGGTAAAAAATGGACCTATCAGAAAACTAAACAGACTGTTCCATGACTCACAGGGCACATTCTCAAGATTTGCATGTTCCTTAGGTCACATTTTTCACGTCATCTGGACGTGATGAGCTGCCACGTCATTAGGGGATCAGAAGCAATAACACAGACTAATGATTAAAGGGCTTCTATTTTACCCCGTTTTACAAGATGTAATATAAGTCTTTAGTGTTTCCAGAATGTGTCTGTAAAGTTTCAGCTCAAAATACCCATCAGATTATTCATTATACTTTCCAGAATATGCCTGTCTTATGTTTAGAGCAATGTGTAGCTGTTTTTGGAGCCTGTGCCTTTAATGTGCTGGTCCTCCCCACCCAATGTTCCCACCTGCTTGTCAGCTTTTACTGTGTCAAGTCAGATAAACAGCTTAGTGACAACGACAGACATGAAGCAGATCTAGGTTTCAGTTTATAAATCAAATGCAGCAAGTAAGTTTATTTGATATATTTGTGGTGGAGTTTTTTTTCAAGTAAACATTGTTTTTTGCAGTGATGAGTTAACACACAAATTCCATTAATTCGGTGGATAGGGAAAACCCTACTCGTACTTTACATAATGGTGGGCCTCAAAATTGCTGGGATTTGGATCCTATTTTAACATTAGGAAATAAAAAAATAAAAAAAGTGACTTATGTTTATATCACCCCAATATGACAGTGGACACACTATACCCACACACAGTTCTGTCCAAACACCTTCCAAAAGTTGATTTTGCATCATAGGTGCCCTTTAACATGCATGCCCCAGGCTGTTTGATAGGCCACAACATTTCCTATTGAGACTAAAATTATCATTTTTCTCCCTTAATTATTTGTAAGTTCAGCATAATTTATATTAAACTTACTATGTATGTAGGACTGTTATTTTGAAAACAGGAGAGTTTTCTATACATTACTATGCAACAACTCCATGAGCCATCTGTTCACATGTTCGTCAGATGCAAAATACGACATTTATGGATTCAAAATTTATTCAGCTTCACTCTGAAGAAACATAAGGCATGTTTAATTGTATCTTTTGTTAATTTATTGTGTTTGTTGTGAAATTTGCTGAGTATGTTGTGACAACCACATGTAAACTGCTGAGTATAAGTTTGTAAATGCATGTTTAAGAATCGTGTCAATTACTTAACTCTTGCTGTCATTTTATTTTGAATTTAAAGAACCACAGTGCACTTTATTAAACGTCATCTGTTAATTCCTGGCTGTGACATTCTTTGACATTATAGTTCACAATACATATCTGTCGGTCTGTTTTGTCAAGTTTAAATATAATTTAGCCTAAATTTTATCCTAAACACAACTTGTTTGTTTGTGTGTGCGTGCGTGCGTGCGGGAAAGAGAGAGAGAGAGAGAGAGAGGGCAGGCTGCAAGCAGGGCAGGGCTCATTAATATTCTCGACCCTTCCAAATATGGTCAATATGGACCATATGCATAAAATGGGAAAAATTCGACATCTTCTGCAGTTATATATTGTATATATTGTGATATGAATAACATTTCACCAGATAAATTTAATAGCTATATTTGGAAACAGTTTATTGTTTTAGATTGTTTGAGATGATTTTGTATGGCAGTGCATCTGCATAAAATTAATAAATAAATAAAAAATCACACACATAGACAAATACTATAGGGCAAAGATACAAATGAGTATCTCATGGGGATACTTATACAAATGAGGTCTAAAGGGGAGTTTTAATAAACTGAATAATCAAATGTAAAATAACACTGATAGTAACATGCAAATGATAAACTTTCACTTTATTGTGGTTAAACTTTGCAGCGACACAAATCTCATGTGTTCTGAACTGTGGCTCCTTGTCAACTATAATCCTGACTCGACATTGCAGACCATGCAAAAATCTGCAGGAAATTTGCGCCAATTAAAAAAAAAAAAACGGGCTTCTCAAAATTTTGCACCATTTGCTTAATTTTTTTCCGGATAGACTGCTCAACAAAACAGCTGCCCGTTTTTCTGTTCAGTATAGGTCATGGAAATTCAGGGAAAAGATTTTACATTTGGTTAGAGTGGGAACCCTGAAATGCATTCAGTATCAAGCACAGAACGCAAACTGCTTGCTTACTATTGTTTTGAAAGAAAAGGGAGGCTCCTACATGTAAACTATGTCTTGGAGATAAGATTTCTACATTACATTTGGAATGAATTGGTTATAATTTAACAGGTATCTCTCTAATTTTTATTTTATTGCATTCTTTGTATATGTGGATAAAATCAGACATCATAACCATTAAACAAGGCGAGAACCAGCTAGAAGAGCAGGGTTTGGCCAACTTATTATCCAGCAGATACTGGATTCTTTGTTCCAAAATCTCATGTTTGTTGAATGGAATTTGATGAAAGAACTGACTAATAGATGAAGAACATCTACTGTGCCATGCTTCAAAGCATTGGCACATCAGAGAACAACTGTGGAAACTCTGAAAACAGATTAATTCATTCTTGTTGTTGACCAACAACCAAATTCAGATCAGACAGCATTTTCTAAAATTATGTCAGACTTTTTTAATTGCCCCTGCCACATGCAATTGTCAGGCAACAGTAACTCATCCACTTGTGTGGCAGTCACAAAATGTGAAGAATAGTAATGAGGGGAGCTGTCAACAATTTTCACAAGACTAGCCAGCACTGGGACAAGTCTGTTTTGATTGTAGTACAGCTTGACATTATTAAAGTTTACTTGCGAGTTAATGACTACTATTGAAAGAAGCATAATGACCTGATTACCCATGCTAAATTAGCGAAGCTAAACAACCTCTTACTGACAGTTTCTGGGGTGCTCTTTAGCCAGAACTGAAGTCAATGAAAGTCTTTGTCAGAAACAAAATACGTAGTCTGACAATTTTCCAGGTAGTTCTGAATTAGTTCACTGGTCATGCAAGGGAGCCAGGAACTCGTGAACACTAAGACACGTTTGTTTGTGCTTAAACCAATACTCTGTTGAGTAACATCTCTGGCTGCCAACATGATGCAGTAAGCCCTGATGCAGTAAGCCCTGACCAAACATTTGAATGTGAAATGAAAGCACTTAAGAGCTCCTTGGATCTGCACATGATGATATGCAGTGGCTAAGTTGTGTTTAAT
Source organism: Danio choprae (assembly GCA_903798125.1). NCBI lineage: Eukaryota > Metazoa > Chordata > Actinopteri > Cypriniformes > Danionidae > Danio > Danio choprae. Next base: position 6,683,884 of record CAIGQW010055747.1, on the reverse strand, counting down.
TCCCAGCTGATGGAGCACTTCAGCAAAGTTTGAAGTACAGCAAAGTTCAGTCATGACAACTGTCAGAGTGATCATTTCAACCAGCATTTTTTGGCGTGTGTATAAAATATACATGCTATGCTATGCTACTGCTGCTTTAGAGCAAGAATACTATAATTATTTCAGCTTAGTCAAGATGAAAAGTATCTGTTTTAAAGTAAAAACCCCTAGCAGGTCTCTACAGGTGGCACTGGAAAGGAGGATGGGTAGTACGGCCAGTAGTACTGCAACTGAATGACACAATAGGTGATTATTAGGTTTCATCCCTGAACTATAAATTTAGTCCAATGATTGGAATGGTTAATTTTAGTAAAAAAATTACATGAACAATGTGATGGCTTTCATGATAGACTTCATATTAATGCAATGCAATGGAAATGTTGCCAGACAGTGAGTTATCAACATAAGCAAATACTCACTCCCAGCTTTGAGCTACTAAGAGGATGTGGGCTGATGCAGTCAATGTTGAGATTCTTGAATTGTTGGCACACGGCTGGAATTCGATGCAGAGTGGGTAGTTTATTAGTAAGCTGACATGTGTGGCAAGTTTTAACATAACTGAAAACATAATTTTTAATACTGGGCCAAAAGAAATAACATAGAATTCTGTCACACTTCTAATTTACACTGGCATGACCAGCAAGGCAGTTTTTAGAATTACTACCACCTGGACTATGGGATCACTAATACAATTACCCACATGAATGCACCATTTTCTCTGTAGAACACTGTTTTTAATATAATAACTCCTCAAATTGCAACATTGCAAATGACCTCTTTGTACTGCAGTTTGTTCTTTTGACTGCTCATCTCAAGAAACAGCTACCAGACAATCAGTTAGAGATGTTCACACTTTGTAGGCTTTTTTTAGTCCTGGCTTGGCTAGCAGATTGAGTTACTGCACAAGCTACAAACAGCTGAGCCTTGTGGATAATTGTGTTTCCAATCATCAGCAAGCAACATTGCCTGAGAAGCAGTCTTAATATTACTTTCTGCAATATAAGTGGAAATAGTGTCAGGGAGTTTACTTATCGAATAAAATATGTCTGCCAATATTCACCTGTGATTAAACTGCAAGGTTAAGTCTCTAACCAATTTAACATGTTTATTTAGATTTACACCACAAAGTATGAAACTGCTGGCAGTAGCTTTCAGGCACACACTCAAAAATCTTTAAGGCTACAGACTTAATATTTATATAAATTTGGCTTTCCGCAACCAATTAGGAAATGCAGACTTGCTGAGCCTTACCAGTCAAAATACACTGAAAGAGAAAGGCATGCTAAATATCTGTCCACTTGTAGTCTACAGTAACTCTTTTGAAGAAAAAGGCTTCCACATCATATTTGTTTAATGGCTGAATCAAATGCAAATTATTAGCAATGTTTACCTTGGGACAAACTGGGGCTTTCATTTAGAAGTTTACTCTTTTTTTTTATTAAGTCTAGGCATTGATGCTCGACCTGTTGCTGTCGCTTCAGTCGACTTTCATCAAGCTCTTGTTCTAATGTACACAGGCTCATAGAGCAGACAGGCGGCTGCCTCCACCAGCACTTTTAGATCAAGCAGAGTAGCCTTTTGGATCCACTTTATCCCATATTTGCTTATGTAATATGACATTTCAGAGCAATAAGCTATTAAAACAATATAGCATTCAAGTTCAAAATAGGCAGGGCAAACACCACACACAACTCCATTCCAAACCATCAATCCACACTCCCTCCTTCAAATAAAATGAGCATTTACCAGTTGTCCAAAATATTTGCAAAATACAGTTTTAACTAAGTATGCACCAGTACTGATATCGTATTGGGCCCAATACTGAGCTCATGTATACATACTCAAACTTGATAAAAAACACACCGATACCAAAGACAAATACCCATTGATATCACTGACAGAACTTTTTCAGTACGCACAGAGGCTCCAGCAGCAGGAACACAATGTCAGGCTCAGCAGTGTGGAAATGTTGCAAACCTAGGATTTGAACACTAGGGTTTGATGCCTTATTTCTGTGCAGCTTCAATGCCTGAACACACATGGTTGCTAGTTACTCCATAGATTGGCTGTCAGAATGATCGGGAACATTATTTCCTCAATGTGAAAACTCACATGGACATTAGAATGCTTTGGCACAAATTCAAGAAAACTTTTTAAATTATGTTACTGTCGTGTTTTCTAGAGAAAGAGAGGAGATCTGTTTTTTTATTAACTTAGGTGCTCAATCTATTTTATTCTGTTGCCATTACACATTCTTCTCTGTTCTGACCGCTGCTCCCACCGCTACCCTCTTAAAGAGCCCCATATCAAATACAGAATAAATACATAGTAATCACACTTCAGTTGGCATGAAATTAAACTAATATTTTCTGAAGCATATGACTGCAGCAACTACACATTTTCTGATGACAGCAGGGGTTCTAATGTTAAGTTATCTATCTGCATAAATGCGTCGCTGGGCAAAATTTTCAACTCAGCCTCCCTACATCTTTTGCACTTAGTTCAGCAAACTCTCGATTTCCTTTTCCTGCCCGTGCTTTAACTCAGTCTTTAATCCTCAGACTGCAGCAGCATGGATCAGTGACGATGGATCAGAAAACGTTATTGCTTTGGGAAAATAGCCCTTAACGCATTTGAATGCATATTTTATGATGTCACTCCTTTAATTAAAAATGTTGCATCTTTGAATATAAAACATTACAGTGTGTGGCATTATCCATCACACTGTCATGCTCAGAAATGTCAAACAGACAGCATTCGGTCGGTGCAATTTACTGGACCACTGTAATTGAGATAGAAACATCATGAGCTGGTTTTTTTTTTTTTATTAAAAAATATTTTAAATGACAAAAAGTATATATAAAATATCAATTGTTTGCCAGTCTTTTCCACTGTTCCAACTAGGGTTGGGTAAGCTTTTTGTAATAAACTAATATGTTGCAAGCAAGATGTCATCATGACCAACATGACCAAGCATCTCTGGTTGGTTCACAGCATTATGATTGATTCATAGCACATCCTGAGTGCCCTTCAACTATTAGAATATGTGATGGTCTGTTGATAAAATATCCTTTTTTTAGCCAAATGTATGAATCTCCAATTTTTATAGATTTTATAGTCAATGAGTTATGTTTTGTACCAGATCAGCATTCTCTGCCCTGTCACACCTCGTAGTTTGCCTGATAGTTGGACAGCCTTTACAAAACTTTTACATTCCATGTTTCTTGTAGTGTTATAATGTCAACATTTTTAATTTCTCTTTTGAAATCTGAATGTTGGCTCTTAACACCAAAAATGAAGGACCTCAGTCCCTGAATATTCCAGCATGAGATTTTAAGTGAAAATGAACTCATTAATCACCTTTTTTATTTCAAGAACAACACAAACTTCAGTATGTTTGTGCCCAAGCTACTAAGGTGATGGTGATGGCAGTGGCTTTTGGGCTTGGGCCAGATGTTATGTGTACCATGGTCATTGTAATATGTTACCCATGTGTTATTAATGGTGAATATGTGTGTAAATGTGCACGTTTTCAGGCATGGGGCACACACCATGATTTTGGTCCCTATGAAGACACCAGGAGTGAAGAAGATAAGGCCACTTACTGTTTTTGGACAGGACGGTGAGTTCTGAGAAACATTTGTCATGCCACATGAAGCTTATCGGATCCTCACCTCAAGTTCACTGTTTGATGGTTCCTTTTATCTACGCATGTGCTTTAAAGCCCATTTCTCACCATCATTCCACATCTGCATCACCTCAACATCTCATAATGCTCTGTTTGATTCTCTCCAGCATTGTTTTTGTTTGATTATGTGTGTAGGGCCTTTTGAGAATTTCCCTACAACACAGTGAAGTGTTGTTTATCTCTGTAGATGCGATCCATGGTGGCCATTTAGAGATCCACTTTGACAATGTGAGAGTTTCTGCTTCCAACATTATCCTTGGTGAGATGCATTCATGAGAATGTGTATTTATCTCTGCACTGATTTACCAACTCTATGTGTATGCATTATAGAACTTCTGTATATGTTTCCATGCACAGATTTATATTTTTATATAAAATATTGTGTGATATATGTGGAGCAATATTATTCATGTCTGCTTGTATTAGTTTTTATTATATATTTATTATTTAATTTGATCAATTGTTTCTTCTCTGATTGGCTGTTCGAAGGTGAGGGGCGGGGTTTTGAGATAGCTCAGAAACGGCTGGGGCCTGGTAGACTTCATCACTGCATGAGGGCAGTAGGACTGGCAGAGTGTGCACTGGAGTTGCTATGCCATCGTTCAGCCCATAGACAAACCTTTGGAAAAAGACTGTACCAGCATGTACGTATGTGATGGTTTTGATTATAGTTTACAATTTATATTTCAATGCTTGTAAAATATGTTGTATTTAACTGTGCATGTGACAAATAATAATCTTTCATTTTGAATACTGAATCTATATACTTTACATTTACTTAGCTTAAGATATAGTTTAGCTTGCCATATATGTGGCAGAATAACTCTATTTCAAAAACAATAGAAAGAATTGTGTTAGTACATATAAAATATGCCGTCCTGTTCCCTTTGTTCTGTTTCCCACCACACATTAGTTTCCACTAACAATTTTTTCATCCTTTTCAATTTATTTGCCCTTATGTATTAAATCCCTCCTCCCCTTTAAGTTTCCCTCTTCTTTCAGTCTTGTTTCAGTTCAAAGACTTTATACTGTTGTTCATCATCATTGTTGTGTCATACAGTTTACATTTAATTACAAATAATTGTTCAAAACATTAAATTCAATTTGCTAAGTATAATCATTTGGAGTATACCATTTCTGCAACAAGAGCTCCTTTTTAATTATGCTTAATTGTTTATTTTCACAAGAGTGTCCCGATGTTGTGTTGTGGATGAAACATTGTATGTATATCAGATTATAATAGACTATAGGAACATTAAAATGGGGTCTACTGTTTAATTATTAGTCCTCGCTGCAACAAAGCTTGGCAGAGTAATATTTTGTATTGGCCACTGACTGCCCTTACCTCATGGCTTTTTGCTGACACCCTGTGGATGAGTGTTTTAATGCAGCTGGTGCATTTTGTACTCCTACTGCACAACAATCATGTAGTGTTGTTTTGGTTTTGTGTCATTGTTAAGCTTTAATAATGAAGTTTGTTTCTGGCTTTAGGAGGTGGTAGCTCATTGGATTGCTGAGTGTCGAATTACAATTGCACAGACGCGTCTTTTAACACTACATGCTGCTCACACACTTGACACACAGGGCAACAAGGCTGCAAGGAAACAGGTAACATATTGGCATTATCATTTTTTTGCTTTGAAATTTTGTGATGTTCTGTGATTTAAATTTGAAGCGGTCAAACTTACACTGTTAATATCTCAGTCATTATTGTCTAGTTCATAAATTGACATTCCGTAAGATGAAAGAGCAGAAATCAACCCTGGTATATTGACCTTGCATCTCTCTCTCTCTCTCTCTCTCTCTCTCTCTCTCTCTCTCTCTCTC
>CAIGQW010055747.1:6658702-6678230 GCA_903798125.1 Danio choprae | reverse complement strand
ACACACACACACACACACACACACACACACACACACACACACACAGTTACACAGTTAGTTTACATACATAGTTTATCTTAGAATTGAACTTATCTCTGTCTCTCAGAATCAACAGAAACAAAAATTTATTATAAACACTGCTTGTATGCTTAGCGGGTGTAAGATCCTGTATGTCATTTTTTTTTTATTCTTTTGCATTTAAAAGAGGGAAAGATGGAAGCTATTATCTTATTATCTTAGGACCCTCTGTGGGAAAAGCCAAAACCAAATTTTAAATATGGTCCTTTGAAACTCTTATATAAAACCAACAGTGAAACATTTGGGAGTTATCTTTGAGTCCGCTCTTAAATTTGACCAACATGTAAATTGACTTGTTAAGTCATGTTTTTTCTGTCATAGGTTAAATCCTTTATATCTTTTAAAGATCTTGAAAGAGTGATACATGCCTTTTCTTTAACATGCTTGGACTACTGTACTGTAACTATATATTGCCCTACCCCGATCTTTCATGTAATGGCTTTAAATGGTTCAATATGCCACTGACAGATTTTAACAAGGGTTTGTTAGCGAGCACACATTACTCCAATTTGAGTGTCTTGAAATTGGTTGCCAGTGTGTTTTAGGTTTGAATTGAACATTTTGTTGTTGATTTTTAAGTCTTTAAATGTTATGGTTCCTGCTTGCTTGTCAGATCTTTGACATATTTTACAAAGATATTTGACAAATATTGCTGCTGTTGGGCAACATAATGGACTTTTGAGGCTTTTTTAGTCAATAATGTAGTTGCTTAAATTGCAACTATGCAGTTTATTTATAAGGATAGTGCCTGTTTTAAAATATTTATAATGTCTGAGAAACAGCGCGTCAGCGGCCATTAGCTTGTCATACAGAGCAAAGACTGTTGACATTGTCCATCCACAAGATGGCAACAGAGTCTGCATAATAAGCCCTTAGAGGAGGGAAAAATACAGCGTAATTTTAAACTACAGCTGATTATATCATTATTAAACTGGTAAGTGATATTCTATGTCGATCTTTCTGTTTTGTATGTTGTAGTGCTGTATTTATACCATATAATTGTTGTGTATTGAGTGTGAGATCGGACTCGCATATCAGTAATGTGTGCTGTGTTGGCAGAAAGAAAGAAGAAATGCAATCAGCAATCTGGTAGTGATTGTGCTGCTTTTTTCTGGGTTAATTATTGTGATATCCTGATTGAGAAATACTGTAGACTGTAATAGACTGTAATACTGTAGGGAGATATCTCTGTAGATTGATGGCATTTCATGCCGTTCAGCCTTATAACTGTCACACCCCCTGCACGTTCTATCAGCCCTGATCACCAGTCACACTCTCCAGCCACTACACAACGCACTCAGTCACCAGATTACTGATTACACACACCTGTGCACTCATCACCATCACCTGCTTCAGTCATCACCAGCACACTATATAGACTCACCCGTTCCAGTCCTTCATTGTCTGGTATCATCTTCACATGATCGCTACACTCTTCGTCTGCTCTTCCCGATCATCCACCAAGGCTGTCTACTACTCCGTGTACCCAGAGACTAACCCCTGTCATCGGCTTGCTCTGCATAAGGGAAGTGATTCTTCGTCTCAGCTTGACTCAACATTGAACTGTTTATCTCGCATCTCGGTGCACAGACTATCCTGTGTTTTAATAAACACTGTGTGAAAGATACTACTGTCTCTGCCTTCTGTGATCTGTGACAGGATACCAGACCCGCAAATACATTCCCGGATCATGGACGGTCTCGCTAATCCTTCCGGGATCGCCGCTGACTCACACCCGGAAGCAGCGGCGCTGAGCCAACAGCCCACGAATCCTCCCATCAACCCGCTCGCGATGTCGAGCTCAGCTCTCTCTCGTCCCGTCAGTTATACTGATGATCCCCAGACCTGTGCTGGATTCGTGCTGCAGTGTTCTCTATATATCGAGACCAACTCAAACTCCTTCCCCAACGAAATATCCAAAGTCGCATTTGTGATCTCTCTCCTCACGGGCCGAGCTCTGCAATGGGCTGACGCCCTCTGGAACGCCAGCAACCCAGTCCTTAACTCCTATCACTCCTTCACCCAGCACTTTAAAGAAGTCTTTGGCACAGCACTTACCCCACTATCAGTCCACGACGAACTCATATCCCTCACCCAAGGAAAACTCACCATTCATGAGTACACTCTTCGTTTCCGCACTCTCGCCACCAGTAGTGGGTGGAACCAAGTAGCATTACTCGCCGCCTACCATCAAGGATTGACACCCAACGTTCGCCAGCATATGGTAATCTACGATGACAACGCCGATCTGGAGGTGTTCATCCGGAAGGCTGTCAGCGTCTCTCAACACCTCAATGCTTGTTCCACCCCTACGACCAGTCACAAAGCACCATCTCATCCTCACTCATCACCCTCGCTCACCACTGTTGATACCCCTCGTCTTCACCGTCCTCCATTATCTCCAGCCGACTCCGAGGAGCCAATGATCACCGACGCCTACCACCTTACCTCCGCTGAACGCACCAGACGACTCCGTCTTCAACTCTGCCTATACTGTGGGGAAGCATCCCATCTCATCTCTGGCTGCCCAGTCCGTCCGCCTCGTCCCATGGTGAGTGCTTGTTCCATCACCCCATCCATTTGTAACATTCCGCATCTGCAAGCCACTCTAACCACTAATTCTTGCGATTTTTCCATCAATGTCCTGGTGGACTCCGGAGCCGCTGGAAACTTCATCTCCACCCATTTCGTCAGTAAACATCGCATCCCTACAGTGATTAATGAAACCCGGTATCGCATCTACACCATCCAAAATACACCATTGGGCGAGGGCCAGATCACCCGTCGGACGCGCCAAGTCACCTTGACGATCTCCCCTGGCCACCGAGAAAAACTTCACCTCCTAGTCTTGCCCAGGGCCAACGTTGATGTTGTGTTGGGTCGACCCTGGCTGATCCAACACCAGCCTACCATCAACTGGAGCACCGGACAGATCCTCGAATGGAGTAAAGCCTGCAAAGAACACATTCATCATTTACCGAACCACCAACCATCTCTTCCCCTTCACTCAACCACTGTAGCTCACTCCTCCACGGACCTCACTCGGCACGTTCCTCCCACCTACCACACTTTCCTGGATGTCTTCAGTAAAGAACGTGCCACTCAACTACCTCCTCACCGGCCCTGCGACTGTAGCATCGACCTGCTGCCCAACGCCAAGTTACCGCACGGTCGCATCTACCCTCTTTCCCGTCCTGAACACGAGGCGATGGAGAGCTACATCCACGAAGCCCTCGACCAGGGTTTCATTCGGCCATCCAAGTCTCCTGCCGCATCGAGCTTCTTCTTCGTAACCAAGAAGGACGGAGGGCTCAGGCCGTGTATCGATTATCGGGTGTTAAACGAAACTACGGTGAAATTTGCTTACCCCTTACCACTCGTGCCAGCCGCTCTTGAAGAGCTCCGGGAGGCGCGAGTTTTCAGTAAGCTGGATCTTTGCAGCGCGTACAACCTGATCCGTATTCGAGAAGGAGATGAGTGGAAAACCGCCTTCATCACCCCTACTGGTCACTATGAGTACTTGGTCATGCCGTATGGGTTAGCAAACAGTCCCTCCATATTCCAAAACTTTATGAATAATATCTTTAGGGACCTCCTCCATAAAAGTGTTATTGTATACATTGACGACATACTCATCTACTCCCGTAATCTAGAAGATCACCATGACCAAGTCAGTCAAGTGTTACAACGTCTCCGTAAGCACCAACTCTACCTCAAAGCCGAAAAATGTGAGTTCCATCTGTCCACCATCTCCTTTCTCGGTTACGTGATCTCCGCTGCGGGGGTCCAGATGGAGAACACCAAGGTGGACGCCGTAAACAACTGGAAGGTACCCCAAACCGTCAAGGAGCTCCAGCGCTTCCTAGGATTTGCCAACTTCTACCGACGCTTCATAAAGAACTACAGCTCAATCTCTTCACCCATGTCATCTCTCCTCAAAGGGGGTCGGAAAATCATCGCCTGGAGCTCCGAGGCGGATCGCGCCTTCCGACTTCTCAAGAGTAAATTCACCGTAGCACCCATCCTCAGACACCCGGATCCTACACGGCCCTTCGTGGTCGAAGTCGATGCGGCAGACGTAGGAGTGGGGGCCGTACTCTCCCAGTGGTCTGACAAACCCAAAGCTCTCCATCCGTGTGCGTACTATTCCCGCAAACTCACTTCTGCCGAACAGAACTACGGCATAGGGGACCGTGAGCTACTGGCCATCAAACTGGCCCTCGAGGAATGGCGGCACTGGCTGGAAGGAGCACAGTTTCCATTCACTGTGATAACGGACCATAAAAACCTCCAGTACCTTCGCAATGCCCAACGACTGAACGCTCGGCAAGCTCGATCGTCACTGTTCTTCGCCAGGTTTAACTTCTCCATCACGTACCAGCCAGGGAGCAAAAACTGTAAAGCGGATGCCCTTTCCCGTCTTTATTCACCAGATCCTGTTCCAGAAGCTCCCGAACCTATTCTTCCACCCTCCATCTCCATCGCTCCCATATTATGGAAAATTGACGAGGAAATTCGTGCTGCCACTCTCGAGGAGCCATCCCCTCCGGGTCTTCCTCAAGGGTTAACCTATGTTCCATCCAGTCACCGTCTTACCCTCCTCGAAAGTACGCACACCTCCCTCGGTTCAGGACACCCGGGCAGCAGGCGAACCCTCTCGCTCCTGCGTGGGAAATACTGGTGGCCAGGTATGGCCAAGGACGTTGCCCAGTATGTCCGGGGGTGTTCGGTCTGCGCCGTAACCACCACTCCACACCGTCTTCCTGAGGGCAAACTCCAACCGTTGCCCATTCCCCGCCGGCCCTGGACCCACATCGGCATAGATTTTGCCACAGATCTGCCTCCATCCCGAGGTCAAACCACTATATTGGTGGTGGTCGACAGATTCTCCAAGCAGTGCAAATTAATCCCACTCAAAGCCCTACCTACTGCTTTAGAAACCGCTGAAGCACTGTTCCACCATGTCTTCCGCAACTATGGCATCCCCGAAAATATCGTCTCCGACCGGGGACCGCAATTTATTTCCAGGGTCTGGCGGCCTTCTTTCAGTTGCTCGGAACATCAATCAGTCTTTCATCCGGCTACCACCCACAGACTACAACGGGCAGACCGAACGAAAGATTTAGGAGATCTCACGCTACCTCCGGACCTACTGTGCTCATCACCAGAACACCTGGAGCCAGTACTTACCGTGGGCGGAGTATGCACAGAACTCTCTTCGCCAAGCATCCACGGGACTAACCCCCTTTCAGTGTGTTCTTGGATACCAACCTTCCCTATTTCCGTGGACCGGCGAAGCCTCTGAAGTGCCCGCGGTAAACCACTGGTTCCAGGAGAGCGAGAGGGTATGGGACTCAGCTCATATACACCTCCAATGGGCAGTACGGAGACATACTGACGCCGCCAACCGCCACAGACTACCCAACCCTGTATACCATCCTGGAGATAAAGTGTGGTTGTCAACCCAAAACATCCGTCTCCGACTGCCCTGTAGAAAGCTGAGTCCCCGCTACATAGGGCCAAATACCATTCACTCTCAAATTAATCCTGTCACCTACCGCCTCAACCTGCCACCTCACTCCCGTATTCCTTCGGCCTTTCATGTCTCTCTCCTGAAACCCTTCACTGATCCCGTCTCTCCTCCTTCCACAGACCCAGAGCTGCCTCCCCCTCCAGCCCAACCTGAAGTCATGGGCGAAAACATCTACCAGGTCAAGGAAATCCTCAACTCCCGGCGGCGGGACGGCCGGATCCAATACTTAGTCGACTGGGAAGGATTCGGCCCCGAGGAGCGGTCATGGACACCCCGGGAGGACATTCTAGATCCCTCTCTCCTCGAAGTATTCCACCGGCAACATCCCAACCGTCCAGCTCCTCGAGGCCGTGGTCGTCCACGCCGCCGGTCCAGGGTGCCAGGAGTCACCCGTGGAGGGGGGGGTACTGTCACACCCCCTGCACGTTCTATCAGCCCTGATCACCAGTCACACTCTCCAGCCACTACACAACGCACTCAGTCACCAGATTACTGATTACACACACCTGTGCACTCATCACCATCACCTGCTTCAGTCATCACCAGCACACTATATAGACTCACCCGTTCCAGTCCTTCCTTGTCTGGTATCATCTTCACATGATCGCTACACTCTTCGTCTGCTCTTCCCGATCATCCACCAAGGCTGTCTACTACTCCGTGTACCCAGAGACTAACCCCTGTCATCGGCTTGCTCTGCATAAGGGAAGTGATTCTTCGTCTCAGCTTGACTCAACATTGAACTGTTTATCTCGCATCTCGGTGCACAGACTATCCTGTGTTTTAATAAACACTGTGTGAAAGATACTACTGTCTCTGCCTTCTGTGATCCGTGACAATAATCTTAAAATGTCAGCAAAATCACCTGTTTTGTCTTCACCTTAGATATTACGCTAGAGAATCATCCAAATACTAATACTAAAGTGACGTTGGTGAATTAGTAACGGCTTCTGCTGTTCTGACATTAGCTGCAGATGTGAATGAATGCCGGAAGAAAGTAGTTCCTAATACAAAAGAGTTGTAAGAGACTCTCCATGTTTTATTTAACTTTTTTATATACACTGTTATGCCATCAAACTGTTGTATAAATGCAATATCACACGAGTAGCAGTAGTCTCTAGTTTATCAGGGGTAACCACAGCAGAATAGACCGCCAATTACTCTGGCATATGTTTATCTGTTTACACTGGCATATATCTTTGGACTCTGGTGGAAACTGGAGAACCTGAAGGAAACCCACACAAACATCAGGAGAACATGCTAACTCCACACAGTTAGTTCTCCACAATATATTCATTATTTAGTAGCAAGTAGCAACGCAGTTGTAGAATGCTGGTGTAGTTCTAGTTAGTTAAAAATCGTTTGTTCAGATTAATATGAATGTTACTGTTGAAGGATGTTCCACTGAATAGCAGATATACCAGCCCCAACCAAGTAAGCCAACTGTGACTATGACACCAACACTTGACAGAAATGGAGAACAATCCTTGGGAGAAGCCAGGCTCAGTTAGGGGACAAGTTATTCTCTGGCCTAATGGTTGAAGTGGTAGAGCTACAGTCTAGGCAAGGCAAGGCAAGGGTCTGGGGTGAGTGATCAGGATGGCCAAAGAGATATTTGTAGAGACTCATCATATCTTTGCTGGAAACCAGTCTTGTTGGGTTTGACTCATCGATGTCCTACCAGAGCATGTGCACTATTTTGAAGACATCATCTGTGCATGACAACCATCTGGTCTGGAAATGGACAAGGTCCAAAATTATTTGAACCTCAAGTTAAGAAGAGACAGACAGACTAACATAAGTGTAAATTAGGGGTGTAACAGTACACTGGAGTCACGGTTCGGTTTGTACCCCAGTTTGGATGTCACTGTTCAGTACAGGAACTGTACACTACAAGGCGGGACTGGTGTTGTGCACTTTTGTTTACGGGGTAGCAAGTTGGCATGACAACGGCAACATGGTGGAACCACTCCTGAAAGCTGTGTTTTCGGATGCAAAGATGCATTCTTTGTGAATGGCTCCTCAGTTGTTGCACTGCTGTAGTCTTTTTTTGTCTAACAGTGAGTGCACATCTGCACTGATTGTATTTATCATGGGAGTCCATGGACTGAACCGTGAGGCTCATACCATGGCAGTTTGGGACAATTACACGTACCGTTTCACCCCTAGTGTAAATGCATTCTTCTCATTCTTCTTCTGTGTCTTTTTGGAAAGCATTCCCATTTCCAATTTCTGTAATTAATGAAGCCAACCAGTATTTTAGTTGATTTTAATTAAAAAAATCATATGTGTTTGTGTTTCATATGTGTTATAGTGCAAAGAGATAATCTTTATTACTAAATTTAAACTAACAGAGTGTGACAACCTCCCAAACTGTGCTGGGAAGGCTGTTCCAAAGTTTAGGTGCCAGATAAGAATAGGATCTACTACATCCAGCCAATTCTAAGTATAATCAATTGGGCAGAATTTTTGTAATGTAGTGAACCTAAAGAGCTGTAATACAACAGGAGCCTGCTCAAGTACTTGCAAGCTAAGTTTTTCATGGTTTTGTTAGTAATCAATAGGATTTTCAAAATTGCTAAAATTTAAAGGGGAGTCAATGCTGCTGCATATTGAACCAGCAGATGTTTCTTTATTAAACCTACAAGGCAGCCATTTAGCAATGCATTGTTTTCATCTAGCAGCAAAATCATAATGTGTGAACATTTTATTTCAACCTCAGGACCTTGAGGCTTTCCACAAGCTCTGCATTTGCCATTGGTCTGGCTCTGCAGGCCACTAAGGCAACACTCACTTGCTCACTCACTTTTCTTTGGCTATTCCCTTTTTAGGAGGAGTTTCAACAGCAGAATGAAAAGCGCTGAGCAAAAAAACTTTTTTGATAAATTGATTAATTGTCGTCGAAGGGCGTGTCCGTGGCGGAATTACAAACTTTGACACCACCACGAAACAGGAAGTTGTTATAACTCAGGCATACATTGTCTGATCTGATTCAAAATCCATATGTTTGATAACAGTCCTGACCTGAACACATTTACATGCCAATAACCAGATACAGATATAGCACCACCTGCTGGCAACAGGAAGTGACATGTTTTACAGTGTAACAAACTCCTCCTACAAATTTTAACACATCGAATCCATGTTCCGTTAGTCTAGTCCAAAGGCGTTTGTGATGTTAAATTGTGTAGATCTACAGTTTTCGCCGAGGGCCGTGTCCGTGGCGGACTGAGAAAGTGCAATGCTTCGCCATGGAGGAGGAAGCACTTAAAACTCAACCAAACAATATCTAATCTGCCTGAAAATGCACAGGTTTGATGAGATTCCTCTCCTGAAGACATGTGCATGTCAAAATTGAGTCTCAGTCATAGCGCCATCTGCTGACAGAAGGAAGTTTGGCATTAATCTGTGATTTTTCTCAGGTATTTTAATATATATTGGCTTAAATTATTATTATCCGCTGTTCATCCGCTCTTTCATCCTAAGGCCACCAGGTGGTGGTGAGCCCAGGTGCAAGGTCCCTTTCATCACTGCTAGCAGCTTTAATTTAATTAATAGTCTTCTCTGCTAGATGTCACATAAAGAAGAGTTTAAGATGGTGAACGCAGGTGTTGAACCCTTGACGTTAACAACACCTCTAAACAGAAAGAAAAATTTTATATATGCTTGTTTAAATGTTCCATTCTATGCTGATCTGGGCCAGTCAGCAACAGCAACAGTTTTATTTTCCACAGTCAAGTCATGCTGATAACAAAGCTCTCAAATGTAATCCAAATGCATCAGCAGTTGCCTTGGTAATGCAAGGATAATAGCAATATAGATCATAATCAAATATTTCTGTTTTTTGGACAAATTTTTTAACTGATATTTACATTGTGAAAGAGTCCTATTATGGGTTTTTGAAAATTATCTTCTATGCAGTGTGTAACAGCTCTAAGTGAATGAAAACATACATCTAAGGTTAAAATCTGAAAGCACACAATGTATAAAAGTATTGCCTCTCTCAAAAAAAAGAGTCGACTCAGTTGTTCAAACGATTTACCATGCATTCAGATTTTTAGCCGTTTCGTCGCAATGTCTGAAGAAACTTTTCCCTGCCCACTTGAGCATGCAGACCTGGGAAAACTTGATAGCGGTAACCTGCTGAAAGAGGTTAGTGAAAAAAAATTTGACACTCACCCCTCTACCGCTTTTGGTGGCTAGAAGGGCTGGCTGGCAGTTCACAGTCGGGGAAGTGGCCACAGAAATTGATCGATGACCACTTTCTCAGTGACCAGGGTGGCACTGGGGTTTCCTCTGAGGCTAGTCTGTAAGAAACAGAGATTAGATGTAAAAGTGTGTTTTCATACAGATGGTGTGTTTATCTACTCTTTTCTGCCTGCATTCTCCACCAGTTGTGGCAAGACGAGGGATAAACACAACACAAAACTGACAAATGTTGAATCCATAAACTCGGAGGGTGGTTTATTTAGAGAAATGCCAGTGAAGTGAGTGGGGTAAAAAGGTAACTAGTGCTGGTGTCTGGTCATCTGGCAGGTGAGTGCTCATGCTCCAGAGTGAAAGCTGTGTGGTCTGTGCAGGTATGGACTATAGCCAATTAAGTCTGGGCAAGAGAGAGAGTTATCATGTGGATTCGTTGGAGTTTTCATGCTCACTGTGTTTTCCTTCTCCTCTGCTTATTTCCTCTCCTCTTTACATGGCGGAGCTGACGGCGTTGATGAGGGTTTTGCAGGTGATTTGGCTCTCTGGCAATGTGACATTGGAGTGCTCACCACAATACATAGACATTATGTGAAACATTATGTCATGAATATGTACCTGGAAGTCTTGGAATTTTAGTTGGAAATGTGTACAAACCCTGTACAGAATAATAAATTAATCCACGCAGAACATCAGGAGGAAATTCTGTTACTCAGTAAATGCAAGCAAGATGAGTTTGCAAGACACATTCTCTTTTTACATTCTGCCCTGGGGTTTGCTTTTAGCTCCTCTATAAACTGATTGTGCTGTTCTGTGTTTTTTAAAGAAATGTACAGACTATTTATGTAGCCACATTTATTGTGGAATTTACTAACACATAGGCATATTATTAGGAAAGGAAATTTGAAAAGATTATATATAGGCTACAATAAAAAAAATTAAAAAATAAAAAACTGCATTATAATTCAATGATAATAATACACCTTGTCTTTTGTGGCAGAGATGTCAGGAGTAAATGGAAAGAGCTGTGTGGATACATTGCAGACTGTGTTCAACTTGTTCAATTCAGGGAAAAGTCTATGTTACATTAGCAGTGTTCCTCAACAGTCATGAGAAGGGCCTGTACTTATATGATGTCACACATTTTCTGAAATCAACACATAGGCATCCACTGTTTTATGATTTATGGGGATTTAAAAAAGTGTGGGTATTTTTTTTTTTTTTCCATTGAAGGGTGGTTGTGTACAAACACTGCTAACATGTTTGTCCAAACAACATATAAAAGTAAATTTTGCACAATAGTGGATCTTTGAAAGTATTTATTAGTACCTAAAAAGTATATGTTTTTTTGAAAGTTTACCTCCCAATGATAGCTTTTGTACTTTTACCATCATTGTACTTTTACCATAATTATTTACTGTATGATGCACGCAGGTGCCTATAAGGTTCCAATGCTATTTTTCATTAGAAATCTTTCAAATGAAGGATGTATTCACAACCAACACACACACACACACACACACACACACACTCACACACACACTCACACACATCAACATCTGTTTCCTACCTATGTTTAATATCCTCACTTCATCTGAATTCTTTACCTCCTCAGATTGCTATGATAAAGGTGGCGGCTGGCAGGATGGCATGTAAGGTGGTGGACTGTGCCATTCAGGTTTATGGGGGTGCTGGAGTGTCTGATGACTTCCCACTTGCACAAATGTAAGAAAATGATTGTTATATTTTTTGTTTCTGGGCATGTATCTCAGAGTTATTTTATGTTAGATAAATGTGTTTTAAATACGATTTAAGTATGAACATAAGAATCAAAGTCTACCATGGTGTCTACATGCCATGCTCAATGACAACAACACTGATACGAGATTGATATATTTGGAATATACTAAGGCAGTGGTTCTCAATGTGTGGTACTAGTGGTATGCTGGCTTCCTTTTAGTGGTACACAGAGGAATCCCTGAATTATAAAAGAAAAGGAACACACTTTTAATCCTTTGACATCAGAATCAGAATCAGAAAGAGCTTTATTGCCAGGTATGTTCACACATACGAGGAATTTGCTTTCGTGACAGAAGCTTCTACAGTGCAACAGAATCACAGAGACAGGACAAAAAACAGATAATAAATATATTTTAAAAAACATGTGCAATAACAAGGATGTGATCAGCATTGGCTGTTACCTGGAGGGTACGATCACACTGGTATGATAAGAGTGTTTAGTGCATCATGTCATCAGCTGCTAAAAATCTTTCTCGCTTGGCGTTTGTGGTCCGCCGGTCTGCATATGGTCTGTATGCGTAATTACCCATTAGAAAAGTGCTTTTGCAGACCAGTGCTGTTGGCAAACTTATGCTGCATTGTTGGTAAAACAATTGCGTGTAAAAATTACAAACGTGTAAAAATGTATGCTTGAAATTGTGTAAATGAATGCATGTTTTTGATATATAAAGTTATTTTTTTTATAAATAGCGGTGTGGGTTTCGATTTATTTTGTTACATCAGATGTATTATTAACATCTGTGGCCATGAAGTCCTTTGAAAGACTGGTGCTAGCATATCTGAAGGACATCACTGGACCTTTGCTGGACCCTCTGCAGTTTGCCTATAGAGCAAACCGGTCTGTGGATGATGCAGTCAACATGGGACTGCATTATACCCTACAACATCTAGACAAACCAGGGAACTACGCAAGGATTCTGTTCGTGAACTTCAGTTCTGCCTTCAACACCATTGTCCCATCATTGCTCGAGTACAAACTGACCCAGCTCTCTGTTCCTAGTTCTGTGTGTCAATGGATCACTAGCTTTCTGACAGATAGACAACAGCTAGTCAGAATGGGCAAAATCACATCTGACAGCCGCACCATTAGCACCGGCGCCCCCCAAGGATGTGTCCTCTCCCCACTACTCTTCTCCCTATACACCAACGACTGCACTGCAAAAGACCCCTCTATCAAGCTCCTGAAGTTTGCGGATGACACTACTGTTATCGGTCTCATCTGGAATGGTGACGAGTCTGCATACAGACAGGAGGTGGAGCGGCTGGCTTTATGGTGCAGATGCAATAACCTGGAGCTGAACATGCTCAAAACCGTGGAGATGATAGTGGACTTTAGGAACTTAAAAACCGACCTCCGCAGACTACAGCGAATAGTCCGGACAGCTGAACTAATCACTGGCACTACCCTTCCTACACTTCAAGAACTGTACTCTTCCAGAGTAAGTAAAAGGGCTCACAAAATCACTCTGGACCCCTCACACCCAGCGCACTTCCTGTTTGAACTGTTACCATCTGGTCGGCTCTTTAGAGCACCAAGCACAAAAACAGCCAGACACAGGAAAAGTTTCTTTCCTCAGGCCATCTACCTTATGAACAGTTAAATATTCCCCTACTGTGCAATAAACGTGGAATACTTTCTCATACGCACTTGTACACAGCACCTTATAACAATTTACAGGGCAATACTTTTTTTACGCAGTTGTACACAGCACCTTATAACTTGTATATTTATAACAAATCTGTACATACAATTCATCATCCAGAGCTTTTTGACTGATTGCATCTCTGTTTAATGTTTGTTGTCTTTTTCATATTTATTTCGTGTTGTCACTTGTCACTTTATGTACTCTGGAAGCTTCTGTAGCCAAAACAAATTCCTTGTGTGTGTAAGCACACTTGGCAATAAAACCGATTCTGATTCTGATGTAGGCTAATTTTGTATGTGATTCAAATGGCACGGTACACAGAACATAGACTGGCCATTATGGTTGATACTCGAAGAGACTATTTTTTTCTGAGGTGGTACTTGGTGTAAAAAGTTTGAGAACCACTGTACTAAGGTGTTATTTTGTGTTTATGAATATGAATTATTATTATTATTTTTATTTTATTATTACTATTATTATTATTATTATTATTATTATTATTATCATTATTTTATCATTATTGATCCATACTCTGTTGTCAATTCTACAGAAGTAGTGTAATTACACTAATACAAATAATAATCATAGAAATTAATTATTTTAAAGTCTTTCCATTATTATTGCTTTTATGTGATCTACAGTTGTAAATACTTAGTACACTAGTAATAGCAGTATAATATCATTATTATATTATTAGCAATCTGTATAATTTAGAAATAATTGTTATATTGATGTCTGTAACAACTCGCTTGAGGATGACATGATGAGACGGGAACACGATACTTAACAAATGAAACGGATTTATTGACAAACACTTACTGGATACAAACTGGATACAAAGGACACGCAAACGACAACAACAGAATGAAGGAGGGTAGAAGGGGAAGGTACAAGGGAGGAGTCTTAGGGAGGAACAAGAAGGGAGCTGGAGCAGGAGGACCCAGGACACAGCCAGAAGGACGGCCCCAGGCGTAGTCGAGGAAGGGAGGGACCATGGAGGAGGAGTGGCTGCCGACTCCAGGGGGCTGACCGAGGGAGACGCTGCTGATGGGGGTGGAGCCCAAGGAGGGGACGGAGAGCCGTAGGGTGAAGGTGACGCCGAGGTCTCTGAGGGCCGGGTGAAGCAGGCGACTCACCCGAGCAAGGCGACGGCGGGTTTCCGGAAGCCCACGGGGGAGCCAGAGCGACAGAGGACCAAGGCGTAGCTGGAGGGAAGGAGGAGCTCAACGCAGCCGGTAGGACGGAGCTTAAGGGCGAGCTGGGGGGCTGGCTGACTGCAGCAGTGCTGGAGCTGGCTGACTGGCTGCAGTTCTGGGGGACCGTGGGAAGCTACTCATGACTCTGGAGCTGGGGTTTTCCTCTGAAAGGATGATTAAAAGACTGTCTGGAAACAGTTGACTGGCAGGTTTATTGCTGTCTGAAAACAGCGGAAGGTTAAAAAAAGCCCCAGAAGTCGATGAGTAACCTCCCAGTGTCCAGCCGCTGTCCATCTGTAGAGGGGGGGTGGGCAGGACTCTCGCTCGTCTCGCGGATGTCCGCCAGGACTCCCTCTTTCGGTGGTGTTGCCGGCTCACACACCTAGTCAGACAGGGAATCAAGCTCCTCCATCTCGGCGCAACTCCACTCTGTCGCTCTAGGTGGCAATGGCTCGTGCACCGGGGGTGGCTCTCCGTCTGCAGTGGGCTCTGGCAAGCGCTCCCTGCAGGTGGATGATGATGCTTGGCTGGTCACTGGGTCGGGAGTGGCACTGACGAGGTCTTCTTTCAAGAAGGCGGTGAATGACGATATTTTTCTCGCCAGTGTCCACTCCACATATGCGGCGATGTTGCCCCGAGGACCATCTTCGGACAATCGTGCTCTGCGAGAGATGATGGGCATTCAGAGCACGTCGCCCGGCTAGCTGTTCACAGTCGCTAAACTATGGTCCTCAGGGCTGCTCTTCCCCTGCTCCAGCAGGAGGTGAAGAAACACGGGAAGGTGGATGGGGTCCAAAGAAACATGAGGGTGAAAAAATAAAACACTGAGGGGAAAAATGACTATATAAAAGAAAATCGGGGGAAAACTCGCCGCTACTTTGGGTCCGGTATTCTGTAACAACTCGCTTGAGGATGACATGATGAGACGGGAACACAATACTTAACAAATGAAACGAATTTATTGACAAACACTTACTGGATACAAACTGGATACAAAGGACACGCAGATGGGACAACGATGCTAAGACAATACAATACCGGACAACAAGGGACACAGAAAGAAGGGTATAAATAGTATGTGACATGATTAAACTAATGAGATACTGGGATGAACACAGGTGGGATAAATTAACACTGAACACAGCGGGAAAGACAGGACAAAGGGATCACATGACGATAATAAGCACATGACACGACAGAACACTGACAATGACAGCAACAATAAGAAATGTAGGTCTGTTGTAAACACAACTTGATGAAGCAAGCTCTACAACAGAAATTACTCACACACTCATAAATAACAAAATAATCTGTTATCCATATTATAAAATATTATATGATTCTGGCGAGTGAGTTCTGTATATAAAGATGTTCAGGAGGGTTTAGTTTATGTAGTTTACATTGCAAAGCACAGATTTTTACCTAAAATACAACATAATAATACCTTTTGTTATATTAAAATTATTGTTTTTTTATATGTTCATGTAGGTATGCTTATGCACGGACTCTACGCATAGCTGATGGCCCTGATGAGGTTCATTTGTCCTCCATTGCTCTCCTGGAGCTCAGAGACCAACAGAGACGAGCCCAAGCTAAACTCTGATTCTAAAATCTGCCAAAAACTTCTCAATTATTCACTAAAAATGTCTGCAATAAGGAAAATTACTATTAAATTACACAATTTAAGTACACAAAAAATACAAAATCTTTGGAAAATATGTGTCTTTAGTTGTGACTGTACTGTAAGACGTGTGCCTTAAAATCCAATTTGTTGTTTATCAAATTAGGGATGCTGTAAAATCTTATAGATATATAGATTCCAGTACTGTTTTCGATTGATTTATAATGATGTAATATCTATACCTCTGGGTGTGCAGAACTAATGATAACTCGTAAATGTGTACAATTAACTAAAAACACACTAATTCATTATGGAGAAGAACAACAAATAATTGGATTATTCAGCAGCAAAATATTTTTTGGGGTGCACAATACATAAACCTTAATCAAGGTAGTAAATGATTAGTTAATAATAATGAATGTAAGTGTACTACTTGATGTTAATAAAAATGAATTTGTCAACCTTTTCCAGCATTGACTCTCTCTCTCCATGTCAACCCCTCAGAACTTCCTCTTGAAAATGTATGGATAAAATTGATCTTCTGTAAACCTATGACCATAAATCTATCTGTACAATCAGACTCTTCATTTAAAATTCAACGTCTAACATTGTCTTTCATTCATTTATTCATTTTCTTTTCGGCTTAGTGCCTTTACTAATCTGGGGTCGCCACAGTGGAATGAACTGCCATTGCCTTTCAATCAAAACTAAACTTCTTATATCTTGTCTGTTAAATAACAGCAGTTCCACGTTCTATATTAGCAGTGTTCTTTGCAGGAGGAAAAGCAAGCAATTTCTTCTTTCCCTAATGCAGAAAACCACAACTTATCTAATTAACATTGTGTGGTGTATAATATCATTGAATATTGTATCGTTTAAATTCTAAATTTGAAAGTAAATTTGCACATTTACAAACTAAAATGACTGCTATCTCTGTTACCTTATCTTGTTCTCATTCAACACAATGCAGTTAATTTAATTAATCCCTTTTCGCTTTTTTTCTCTCCTGGCTACATAAATGACTAATTTTGCAATTCCTATAATAAAACTGAACAGCTGGCATTTTAATTTCTTATTTCAGATACATACATCCAATAATAAAATCTTGCTTCATAAAAAAAATAATAATACCCAAGATAAAAAGCCTAAAAGAATGAACAAACAAGAAACAGCACAAAAGAATAAAGCACAATCTCTATTTATTATTATTATTAATTATTAATAATAAATTATTATTATTATTAATAATAGTAGGGGTGCCAAGGTGGCTTAGATGTTAGCACTGTCACCTCACAGCAAAAAGGTCGTTGTTTTGAGCCTCGGCTGGGTCAGTTGGCGTTTCTGTGTGGAGTTTGCATGTTCTCCTCGTGTTTGCGTGGGATTCCTCCGGGTGCTCCAGTTTCCCCCATAGTCCAAGGACGTGGTATAAGTGAATTGGATGAACTGAATTGGCCATAGAGTGTGTGCGTGTGTGCTTGTGAATAAGAGAGTGTATGGGTGTTTTCCAGTACTGGGTTGTGGCTGGAAGGGCATCCGCTACGTAAAACATATGCCAGAGTAGTTGGAGGTTCATTCCACTGTGGTGACACCTGATAAATCATGGACTAACCCAAAGGAAAATTAATGAATAATAATACATTTTTTTGAGCCACCTTTGAAATCACTCATGGTCACTGTACATGAGAATCAATAAATAAACTATAAAAGAAGCAGCAGTTACAAAATGGCAACAATAAAATAACATTAATATTAAAAAGCAGTAATCATGTAAAATAACCTAATCTAAATAAGAGGGTTTTCAGTTAAGCTTTAAATAGGGATAGTGAATCTAAATACTGCAAGTAAGCTAGGAGAGAATGCTAAAGATGAGGAGCAGCACGGCTAAAGTCTCTGTGACCCATAGTGGTAAAATGAGCAGTAGGTGTGAGGAGGAAACCCAGTGAAGAAGAGTGAAGGGTTCAAGACAGAGTGTAGGGTTGAATGAGATCTGAGAGGTAATGTGGTGCCAGGTTATGGAGAGTTTTATGTGATCATGAGAATCTTAGATTCTTAATTATTCAAGATATAATTATATCTTAATTAATCTTAATTTCAAAATTTGATGGGAAACCAATGAAGCTGTTGAAGAATTGGGGTAACATCATATAGATGATTGTATAAAGTCCAGGTTATGATACAGGCAACAGAATTTCGAATCAACTAAAACTTATGGAGAGATTTTAGTGGTAAACCATATTGTAGAGAATTACAATAGTCAATGCGGTTAGACGTTACAAGCAAGTCAGCAAGAATGGCAGTACTGTGTGTGACATGAAAACAAGATGGTGTCAAAAGCTGCGGTCAAGTAAAACAAGAATTGATAAAAACCCACCATCAGCAGCCATTAACAGATTATTGGTTACTCTCATGAGAGCAATTTATGTGGTTGCGTTCGCAAGTCTGTGTGTGTCTCTGTTCCCCTGTGTGCTCTCTATCTCTCTCTCTCTTTCTCCCGCTTATTTCCTCATCACAGGTCCCCCTCTAATTATGTCGCCAACGTCACTGGGGATTGGCTGGAGTGACGGAGGGCCTCTTTTAAAAAGTGGGACGGTCGAGGAGTGGAAGTTGGTTGGCGTGTAGTTGGAAATTGTTGTTGAGAAATATTATTAGCGATACTTGGTGTTGATTGTGTATTCCTGTGTTGTGTGTAACTTTGGTTTTCTTCTTGTTGTGATCCCTACAGTGTCCCCCCCCCCTGTATGTTTTGTTTTTGGCTTTTGTTTGTTGTCACTGTAAAACATATTGTATATACACGGTTTGAAGCAGTAGGGGTTGGATTCCACACTTTTCTTTATTGTAAATATTTTCTCTTCTTTTTATATATAGGTAGGAAGTGAGGTTTAGTATTGTATTTTATTTCTGTTATTTTCTTTGTAAGGTGTAGGTAGTTTTATTGTAGGTGTTTAGGTAGAGTGTGCTTTTTGTTTGTTGTTTTTTGGTGGGTCCTCTCTGAGGTATAGGCTTAAAAAAGAAAGAAAATGACAAATAAACGGCCCGACTCTATGGTTCATAAAAGTACATTTTATTTGTCGAGAGTTTTATTTGTTGCGTCCTTGACCCTAGACCAGGGTCGTAACAATGTGCTATGTGTAACGCCTGGAGGGCGGAGGATAACAAGACGAGACGGAGAAGGATAAACATTACAAAACGGGTTTATTCAACACTTACGGGAACTGATACAGGGTATGGGAAGACAGGCAGACACAGGACCACACGAATCACAGGACAAACCAAAATACCGGACAACGAAAGACAGACGAAAGGATATAAATAGATGGGGGCTGATTAGACTAATGACACAAGAGGGATGAGTACAGGTGAGACAGATTAATAATGACGGTGGCGGGAGAAGGACAAAGAAAGCACATGACATAAACAAAGGATGACGTGGACGAACACTGACAGTACCCCCCCC
>CAIGQW010055747.1:6628676-6653478 GCA_903798125.1 Danio choprae | reverse complement strand
AACGAAAGCACATGACAAACAACGGATGACGCGGACGAACACTGACACAGATGGACTGAGTAAGGAATTTTACACAGAGTTTCAGAACATTTTAGTGGATTCTCTTTTACAAATGTTCAATCATTCTTTAGAGAATGGTATTCTCCCTCCTTCCTTACGGGAAGCTAATATCTCTCTGGTACTTAAAAAAGGGAAACAACCAGAGGACTGTGCCTCTTATAGGCCAATATCCTTATTAAATTGTGACTTAAAAATTCTTGCTAAAATCCTTACTACAAGGCTTGAAGTTTTACTACCTCAACTTATAAAAGAAGATCATACAGGTTTCATTAAGGGACGTAGCTCTGGTAACAGTATTCGCAGATTATTGAACTTTCACATCAGCAGAAGATGGACAGTCTTGTCATTTCAATGGATGCTGAAAAAGCGTTTGATCGAGTTGAGTGGCCTTATTTGTTCCATACACTATCTAAATTCGTTCTGGGTAATTTCATTAGTTGGATCAAATTGTTGTATACTGGCCCTCTTGCTGCAGTAATAACTAATGGTCTGCATTCTTCTTGTTTTGAGGTCAGTAGGGGAACTCGACAAGGCTGCCCATTGTCACCGCTTCTTTTTGCTTTAGTAATAGAACCTCTTACTGAATCAATTAGGTCAGATTTAGGCATATATGGTTTAATCATAGCTGATAAGCAGCATAAGATTAATCTCTATGCTGATGATATTCTTGTTTTCTTATCAAAACCAGAAATATCTATAACTAGTTTTATTGATGTTATTAAAGATTTTAGTGCCTTCTCAGGTTATAGGATTAATTTGAGTAAATCTGAAGCCATGCCTTTAGGTAGTCTACAAACTGCCCTGTCAAGTTCAATTTCTTTTCCATTTAAGTGGTCCCCAGTAGGCTTTGTGAATCTAGGAATACATATAACTCCTAAATTTGACCAAATTTTACCTCTCTTTTTAATCGGATTAAACTTGATCTAGAAAGATGGAATACTCTTCCTATATCCTGGCTGGGATTGCTCTTTTGAAAATGAACATTCTTCCAAGATTGTTATATCTGATTCAGATGATGCCAGTAATAATTTGACAGAAAACTTTTAAAGATCTGGACAGATCTTTTTTAATCTGTTTTAATTCTTTTATATGGGTTGGTAAAAGACCTCGCATTAAGTTTAATACATTGTGTCTACCAGAGAATATGGGTGGTTTTGGCCTTCCTGATATTAGAAGATATCAACTGGGTACCCATTTACGTTACATAAATACTTGGATCTCAGAAGACCCAGCCTCATTGTGGCTGGCTATAGAGTCTTTTCAATTACAGGTTCCTCTTCGCAATTTGCTCTTTCTTAAAAGAATGAAGACTGTTATAGTAGCTTCCACAAACCCTATAACTTTAAATTCTGTGAAGGCTTGGCATTCCGTTAGACGACTTGATGGTAAATCATGTTTAACACCAGTTTATACTCCAATTTGTAATAATCTAGATTTTCCCAGGTATTAGTGATTCATGTTTCCAACAGTGGGATCTTTTAGTCAGATTTCACAAAAATATTCTCTGGAGGGGCGAGATTCTTTCCACTATTTACAAATAAGAAATTATATTCAAAAGGATACAACACTTCTTAGTATTGCAAATTGAAAATGAGCTATTTCAGATGCACTCGATTAAATCTATAAGTTCATTTTATAGTTTGTCATCAGAGTATGCTAAGACATCTACTCATTTTCTTAAAATAATCTGGGAAAGGAAACTTAATATTCAAGTAGCAGATGAAGATTGGAATATGGTTTGGGAAAATGCAGAGAATTTGAGTATATGTAATAAAGTAAGAGCTATCCAACTTAAGATTCTTCATAGAGCTCATATTTCTCCTTTCCAGTGCAGTAAATTTAGAGCTGATTTCTCTCCACGCTGCCCCAAGTGCAAGACCGAAATAGGTAACCTTACCCACTGTTTAGGGTTTTGTAACAAAATACAGAGGTTCTGGTTGGGGGTTTCCGAAGAAGTGAGTAAAGTTTTGGGCATTTCTGTGGTTCCAGATCTAGCATCTTATTTGTTAGGAATGTCCCCTCCTGTAAGTCTTGAAAAGTACAAAATGAAGCTTTTCAATTTTCTTATTTTTAATGCCAGAAAATGTATACTTTTACAATGGATCTCAGATAAGGCTCCCACTGTTAGGATGTGGCACAGAACTATTCCTGAATATGTGTCATTAGATTATCTGACCTGTATTGTACATGATAAAAGTGGAGTTTTTCATAAAATTTAGGAACCTTTCCTGGCATATATTGATTTTGATATTGCTTCTATCCTGACAAGAGGATTTGTTTAAAAATGTCATGGTTTGTTTTATTGATTGTTTTACACCTTACTATAATACTGCAATAATGTTTTAGTTCCATTTTTAAATGTGATCAATTTGATGTTCGTGTTATATTGAAAAGGTGATTTTAGTTCAATGAACTAAGTATCTTTGACCTGAGTGTATTGTATCCAAGCATTTGGAGAAAAAAAGAGTTTTAAAAGTTAAGAGTTTTGCAAAAATGCACAATTGTGTTAATGGTTGTAAATTTTGTGTCTAGAATTTAGAAAATTGACACCAGGGTTCTGAAATTTGTGGCAAAACAATTGTAAAAAGCTGTGAAGTGTCTGTTAAATCTATCTTTAGGGGTTTGACCAATTGGGGTTAAGTTTAGGGCTATGGTTAAGGGAAGAGTACAGTATATACCATCTGTACCGTATAAAATCATTATGTCTGAGAAAGTTTCCATAAAATAGACCGCACAGGACAAATGATCAAAAGACACAAGATGAAGGACCAACACTTTTTGAATTCCCATAAAGTCTCAAAATTATCCATTGTATCATACCTAAAACTCAAAATGTTGAACATGTATGTTTAAATGGATTGGTTTTTGTACATGTATCTTATCTGGCATGAATGAAACATTTCTTTAACTTTGATCAAACATGTAAAATGCATCATATTCACACTATGAAATGCATGCTTAAACTTTAACCTGTTAAGGGCCATAGGATTTTCATGTGACTAAGAGTTAACATGCTGATTAGTCACACCCAAACCAAGAACAATAGACATACAAGAGATGTATGCGCATATACTGTTTGTGGACTTTGGATTTTAACACTTTAATCCCAAACCTCCTGCCAAATGACTGCTGTCTGTGCCCATATCGCATTGTCTGTGGATCAGGTAGCATGTTCTCTCCCCACTGCTCTTCTCTATTACATGAATGACTGGACTTCAAAGGACCCCTATGTCAAGCTTCTAAAGTTCGAAGATGACAGCCTCATTCAGGATGTTGGTGCACCCTTAACAACCTGGAGCTTAACGCCTTCAAAACAGTAAAGGTGATTGTTAACTTCAGGAGAAACCTCCCTGCACTCACCCCCTCACCATTATGGATAGCACTGTAATGACAGTGGAGACTTCAGGTTGTTAAGTAGGCACCACCATCTCTCAGAACGTGAAGTGGGACTCAAATTGACTCCATTTTTGTAGGCCCAGTAGAGGCTGCACTTCCTTTGCCTCTGCACTTCAATAAATGTTAACTTCAATCAGCTACCAAATCTGACCTCAGAGGAATACATTGCATAGACCAGAATGCGGAGTGAATCACTGGTACAAACCTCCCTGGACTGTACTTATCCATAGTAAGCAAAATAATAAATAATTATCCTGGACCCCTTACCCTCCACCACATTGTCTCTGAGGTTTTTCTCTCTTTACTGTCTGGTCAATGCAACAGAACACTGTGCTCTAAACAGCCAGACACAGAAAATGTTTCTTCTCTCAGGAAATCCATCTCATGGACACTTCATAATAATTGTGGAACAGACAACATTTGTACATATGAAGAGTAATTCATATGCAATAACAGATAATTGTTTTTAGTAATTTTTAGATATAGTGTATGCTGTTTTTGTTTACTGAAAAGTACAATTGCAAAATAAAACATGATTTATGGAAATTACTAAACTAGAGTAAAAATATTTTAATGTAAATGAATATGTATATATAGTGTGTGTGTGCGTGTGACCCAGCTAAATTATTTTTTGGTATTTGTTGTTTTTGACAAATTATTTTGCATAATGTAAAACATATTCTGTGGAATATAACCTTGATATCTTTAATACTTTAATATTGACCAAGTTAAGCCATGTCAGACATTTGCTTCATTCAGTTTCTCCCATTTTCAGTGATCCATGAAAATTCTTCAGGTCAAAACATATCTAATTATTATGATCCTACTCAGATCATCTGCTCTGGCATAACATTTTTGCTGAACATGATCTAACTCACTTGGTACATTCTCTTAATTTTGTGTTCAGTGTTTCAGAGGTGACAAAATCACTGGCTGTTATAATGCTATGCATATACTGATTATGTTCATCATTTCCAAATTGTTATTGATTGCCATGAAAATCAAGAGGTGGAGTGGTAATGGCTAGTTGTCAGATTTCATAATATCCCCGTCTCTGCTCTGGAGGTTCATCTTTACCTTCATTTTTTTTCTTCTGAATCTAGATACAATCTACATCACAATAATCAACACACGCTGCTTTCTCCTCCATTGTTAATCTATTGTATTTGCTTATGAAGAGTTTCAGTATCATTGAAATTATATATATATATATATATATATATATTTCAAAGGTTTGAGTGCACCGCAAGGATATCCAAACATCGTCTCATTGGGAAATTGAGAAATACAGGGTGATTCAAAATGAATACCACAACTTTCGGGTTGATGTCACTCGAGTGTCTGGTGTGGATCATATTGAACATCTATAAAAAATTGTTTTCATTCACTTATTCATTTTCTTTTCGTCTTAGCCCCTTTATTAATCTGGGGTCGCCACAGCGGAATGAACCGACAACTTATCCAGCATATGTTTTACGCAGCGGATGCCCTTCCAGCTGCAACCCATCACTGGGAAACATCCATACACACTCATTCACACACACACACTACGGACAATTTAGCTTACCCAATTCACCTGTAGCGCATGTCTTTGGATTGTGGGGGAAACCGGAGGACCCGGAGGAAACCCATGCGATCACGGGGAGAACATGCAAACTCCACACAGAAATGCCAACTGACCCAGCCGAGGCTCGAACCAGCAACCTTCTTGCTGTGAGGCGATTGTGCTACCCACTGCGCCATTGTGACGCCCTGAACTTGTTTTCTACTGAAACTTTAAGTACTTTTCACATTGATTAATTACCCAAGGTTCCATCGTGTTTCTTTGATTAAATACAGCTTTTTAAAGTTGTGGTATTCTTTTTGAATCACCCTGTACAATAGAGAAATGCAGTATAGTCACTGACCATATCAATCCATCAACAATCAGCATGAAAGCATGAATCACACAAACACCACTACATATTACTACCACTTATCTACATAAGAAATAAACATACAGTAGGCCAAATCAATACTAAATATTGAAAATACATTCAGCATGGCTACTAGTGCAAACACCGCTTATCACACCACAAGGAACCGAAATGATACTTAGAAAAGCATGTAATGATTCATTGTCATTCCTCTTCTTTGGTGGTACACACGCTCATGGTGATGTTTGACAATAAAGGCAGATAAATAAGATTTCTTTAAAGTATCGCAGGATGCTTTACATCATAATTTAAGGTTGACCTTGATAATCTTCCTTCCGCCCTGAGAACACCTTACTTGTTCAAGTAAGGATTCAATCAATGCACCTTGTGAGCTTGTTTAGAGCATTTCCTTTCTGAAGATTGATCCGTCAAATGTCCTCAGCGAAGGCATCATCTTGTACAAGTTTGATGATGATGTTTTTGGTTACCTTCCTTTTTTCGAGACTAGTCATTTAATTTGTTCTTTGTAGAATTCCTTTGAATTCTCTGACAAACCTTTTGAGCCTGGCAACTGCCCTCACCAAATCTGACCAGCCTAAAAATTAAGTGAATTGAGTAACCATTTAATTAATTTCTTTAGTCCTGACAGTATGAATTTTGGTCTTGCTGAGCTAAAGGTCAGTCATTTCTAGATCTCTCACCACTTCCTTTTCACACAGAAGGATTTTCTGTCACAAAAAGTCAGGTCCTCTCTTTTAGCTAAGCGGCACTCAGCCCTCTTGAGGTGTGATTAGCAGGTTGCTTCCTGAACTGACATGCTGCCATTGTTTTGGACATGTACTAGACCTAATGATTGAATCCAGTTTGCTACAAATGTGTGAAATCTTTTGGCATCATCGTTCACATAGTCTACATTTGAGTCAGTCCAGTAATATTCTTGCAAACCTTCAATCTCAAGCTTTTTTTTTTGATTAGGTTTCCATTTCGTACTGAAGTTACAGCCTCGGGATAATTGTTAGCTTGGTGGGGATTACTCTGGCTTTCCCAATAACAAGTGAGCAATTGATCTGCTTCACTTGATGCTCTGAGATATAAACTGGTACTGCATCCACTAATGCTTCCACCAGAAAAGCTGTGTAGCTCATAAAAAACAACCTTGTCAAAGCTTAATGAAAGGTAGCTTCTTGGAATCTTCAAGTCAGCTAAATGGGGCAAATTCCAAAGCTATGACTCCCATTGTGGTAGAATATGCTTAGAGAGATCTTCATCCCAGCTTACTTTATCTTTGCATAATATTTGAAGAATCTGCTTGCCTACCAGTAGAAAAGGTGCAACAAATTCTAGTCGATCATAGACAGAGGCTAACCTTAAAAGAATATGTTTTTTAGTCATTGGATTGTTCCTCACTATCATTCTGAATTGGAATTCATCTTATTCAGCTTAAGATGAACCTTAACCCAGTGCACATTCTATATGAAGCTCTCTCAAAGTCATATCAAGATCTCTGGCTTGGGCACAATCCTCAGGTGGTATTGTGGCTATCGCTTCCTTATCATTGGAAACAAACTTGTGCAGATGAAAATTTCCTGTTATACACAAAGCTCTTGCTTTCTCCACTAGATGTATTCTGCAGATGTACCTACACTTGTTAAACAAACATCTACATAAAAACCTCTCTGGAAAAGCTTGATAGCATCTTCACTAAACCTTCCATGACCTTGTGATGCTAAGCACTTGAGTCCAAAGTTAGAGCAGTCAGGGGATGAAGTGGCACCAAAACGGTGTACCCTCAATTTTTTACACAGAAGGCTTGGAATCAAGGTTGATATTGTTCCACCGAAGATATCTCAAGTAGTCTTGGTGCTTCTTTGTAACATGAAATTGATTAGACATTTTTTTCAGTTTCAAACTTAATGGCTATTGGACCTTTTTTAAATCGACACACCACTCCAACTAATGTGTTGGTGAGGTCTGGACCAGTCAAGAGGTGAACGCTTAGAGAGGTCTCTTCGAAGCGTTCCGAACAATCAAAAACCACACTAATCTTCCCTGGTTTGTGTGGGTAGTACACTCCATGGTGCGGAATGTACCATGCTGATTTTTTTCAATTTTTTTATCAAGCTCAGACCTTGGAACCTTTTCAGCATCTTTTCGGCTTATGAAGTCACTCAGAAAGTGGACGTAATCTTCATAATACTGTTTATTTCTCCTCAGTCGACCTTCTAATGAGAAGAGTCTGTGAATTGCATATTGCTTATTGTCTGGTAGATTAGGATATTCTGTCTTGAAAGGAAATAGGAATTTAAGGTGTCTATCAGCATTGTGTTTCACACCTTCTCTTATTTTATACAAAAAGAGAATATCTTCTTCAGAAACTGTATTATAACCAGCACAATGATCTGTGAAGTCGAAGTTAAGTGCCCTAATTTTGTCCGTTGGAAGTACGTCCCTGGCTAGAGTTCGACATACAAAATGCACTTCTTTCTTCAGCTTAACTGTTGGCTTCACCGTAGGCATCACTGGGTGAACTAAAGTTATATGACTGACTCCAATCGCACCACTATAGTCATCTGCTGGATAAGAGCATCCAACTATGCTCCAGCCGAGATCAGTTCGTTGTGCATATGGATGATTTTCTTCTCCGAATAAGATTTCCTTTTGAAAAAGTGATTGCTGACAGTTGTAGCCAATCAAAAGGCCAGCTTCACAGTCCAGTGCTGGTGAAACCTTATTCGCCAACTGCTCCAGATGAGGTAATTTTAACATCAGTGTCAGATGTTGGGATGTGTGACCTATTCACTTAAATGAATTCACATGTGAAAAACTGCTTGCAGATGTATTCTTTTCTCAGAGTTATACAGTACTCTCTCACCTGTAGACCAGAAACCTTATGACAACATCATCATTGACCTTGAGGACAATGTGGATAACTGCAAACTAGGGTACTCCATGTTCACTTTAAGCTCTTGGCCTACTTCATCCAAGATGAAAGTGTTGTCACTCTGTATGTCTAAATGTGCATAGACAAGGATTTCTTGATCAGGCTGTTTTGTGGATGTTACCCAAACCGGAATAATTGTGGATGTTTGTGTTTAGACCTTCCTGCCTAACTGTATTGGTAATTGCCACTACAACTCCCTTTCATCAACCCTATGCTATGAATCTCCACTTTCCCTTACCACAGGCCTTTGATCATTTTTGAACTTGTCATCATGCAAACATGTAGGATGTCTTTATATAAACATCCAAAACAAAGTTTATTTACATAAACTTGACACAATCCTGAACATCTTCTTCTATGAACCTTCTGCACTTTGCTAAGCCATGTCCTGTTCTTTTACAAAATACACATGCTGGGAAAGTCGTGTTTGCGTAACATGTCTTTGCTTGAATAGGCTGGTTTCGTAAGTGTTTTGGTTTCATAGCTTCCCCACTCCTAAGTGCCTATACTAAAGAAATAGGACCGCAAGCCAGATCTGACTCATTTGACAAGAAGTCTTTAAAATCCTTGAACTGTGGTTGTCATTACAGTCATTTAGAACCTCCAAAGTCTTAAGATGATGAACCACTGCTTCACAACTCTTGAGGAAGTCATTGAATTCTCTTAGTTCACAACCATCTGCTTATCTTTGGCCATCCATGCAGCTTATCCTGAATGACTTTACAATTATGAATGGGTCACCAAAGCACCCTTCTAACACCTGCCAAGCAGAACCATATGCTTCTTCAGTGCCAAGTAAGAAAAAACTCTTTTCATTTTTTTGCAGCATCACTGCAAAATTTGTATTTGTATTTGCTTATATAATACAGCTTCTCATTCTTTGGGATGTTTTTCCTGTCAATTAATGCCTCAAAGGAAAGACGCCAATCCTTAAAATTTAAAGGATCACCAGTAAACAATGCAGGCTCTGAAACAGGAAGACGGTTGGCATTCTTAACTTCTGCTAATGTGCTGACCAGATCCGAACTCTTTTGCATTTGAGGCATTAATGTTGAAGATGGTGAATCTTGAGATGTCCATTGTGGAAGATGATTTTGATCTTGGTGTCTTGTTGATGCTTGGAACACCTGGGTTGCTGCTGGCAAAGTGAGAAATTCAAAATCAGGACTTTGTGTTGTACAACTGATACAGTTGACCTGACCAGATCCTCTGATTCAAATTGTTCTTTCCCTAAAATCTTGTTCTTCCAACACAGCCATTACTTCCTGACATGCAGCTGCTTCATCCACAGCTTAATTTCTTTTGCCTTGAGTGAATGCTAGAATGGGTTGAACTGCATTTTGTTTGATGAGACAGCTGTCTTAATAAAGAGCTTTTTGAGGTTAAAACTGATGCTATATCAGGCCAAGGTTCTTCCATTTCATCTGATACATGCCCTTAATGTTGATTCTGTGCTCTTTTAATAATGAATCCTGAAAGCGATATGCACATATCAATCTTGCATCATAGGTCTTGTTCAGGAATCTGAATCTGACATAGCTCTTCATATATGGCTTTCATGTCAGAACAGCTGCTTTCAATGTTCTGAATAAGCTCATTTAATTATTTTTAAAAGGTGCAGTATGTAAGTTTGACACCCAGTGGTTGAACTAGGTATTGCATTCCTGGATAAAAACAAATGCAAGCGCAGGTTGCCAGATTGAGGACCAACAGGAGTGAGTCTGATGATCGAGCCTAAGGGCTGATTTAAATCGTGTTCTGTATAAAAGCAACCGCACGCGATAGAAGAAATATTTTCCATATTAAAAGGAGTTTTTGTACTAACCAACACCTCGAATTAATATATTAGAAACGGCTTCTATTTCTTGGAGCTGAACAACAGAAAACTGACAAATGTCACCTCAGGTACACCTCATGTGCTTTATTCAGTGTTAACTGCTAATAATGTGAGTTTGAATGCCATTTTACATGACATTTATTGCCATATACTTTAGGCAGCAGTGCTTATTGGTAGAACCAAAAACTGCCATGACAGGTTTAGTTGAAAATCTTGTTTCCGGGTCTCGTCTGAAAGTATCACCTGACCATTTCTTCGACAAAAGACACAGTCATGCCTGGAACTTAAAATTTGTACAAACTATCTTCTCACAAACTATTATATATAGTAATTTCTTAGCCTTCTCCTTCATTTCTTGAAGCTCTTTTCCTATATCTGTAAGAGTTCTAACTCGTTCACCTCTTCACAGCTCTGTAGCTTCAGGTGGTGTAGGTAATGTGTTCTTTTTACAGCAGGTCTCTGTTTGTGTATCAGACATTTTGACATTACCAATATTATTGTACATTTACGGTGTATGTAAATAATAATAGTTAGCTTAAATTAGACTTAACATACTGTAAATGTAAGCTAGGTGTAACTTAGTGTCAATGTAAATGTTAGCTGTATAAAATCCTTAACACCTGTTCAATTATGTAAGAAATAAAATATAAAGTATGGATGTCAATATTGAATTAAAGTATTTTCATGTTACAATTCCTAATCCTGTTAAAGTAATTATCAAAAATTAACTGACTATATAAATGCAATATAAACCTAAATTATTCCAAAAATAAACTTATCTTCTTACAAAACCATTTTCACATCAGTATTATTACACATTAAACAAGTTGAATCAGTAGATTTAAATTTCAGTTAGCAATAAACTTGCCAACAACTTAAATGTACCCTTCAGTTAATAGCAGATATCAGCACATTCATCATATTTGTCCTGAAACTGAAGGCTGAGCAATACAATTAGATTTGAGTCCTTACTGCAATTTCAAAGTTCAATCACTTCTCTAGTCACCTTAACTTCACTTTGACATAGTACTTTATGATTTTAGCTTGAAATGTAGCACTTTCAACTCCGTCTAATCACTGCTGCATGTAATCAATATGCCGGCATTGTATACATCCTTGCTTATCTTAAGTTAAGACCTTAAGTCTTAAGAAATGATACAAACCATGGTTCTCTAATACATTAAACAAGGTAAACAAATACCTTGTTGGTCGCTTGTCATAAAAAGATGATCCTTGGGTTAATAAAATCTTCTTTGCTGTCCTTTTGACTTATGACTGCAGTGACTAAGCTTAAACACATTTAACTTAACACAGCATTGAAATGTGTCCATCTATCATCAGTCTATCCGGCAACTCACAAACATGTCACTCACGAAACAAATCATTTTCATTAAGGTGACATGCTCCTATCTTGAAGTCTTGAAGTTCACCATATCGCTATATATAAATTATATCACATTTCATTCTAACACATTTACAAATACACCTCTGCTGAGTTAATACAAGATATTATAATTTTAAATCACTAAGGAATTAAGTTTGAAACAAATATGTCAAGTAATTGTGCAAATATGCAAAATGCTTGATAACAGTACTATTTTACAGTGCATCCGGAAAGTATTCATAGCGCTTCACTTTTTCCACATTTTTTTTATGTTACAGCCTTATTCCAAAATGGATTAAATGTATTTATTTCCTCAAAATTCTACACACAATACCACATAATGACAATGTGAAAAAAGATTTTTTGTAATTGTTGCAAATTTATTAAAAATAAAAAACCTGAAAAGTCGCAGGTATATAAGTATTTACAGCCTTTTTTTTAAATTCTTTTTGGAATAAGGCTGTAACATAAAAAAATGTGGAAAAGTGAAGTGCTATGAATACTTTCCAGATGCACTGTATATAGTAAGTACTGTTGTAAGTGCTGTATATCAAGCACATTAGAGCCACATTATCCAGGGTAAAGTCAGCATACCACCAAGAAGTAGTAACGGGAGTAACTGTGGATGCAAGAGGAAGCTGTCTGAAAGGGAAAGGGGTGCTAACTAGGATTGTATCCAAAAAAAACATATAACCACAGCTGCTCATACTGCAGAATTAAATGTGCACGTGCACCTCAACTCTCCTGTTTCCACCAAAACTGTTCATTGGGAGCTCCACAAGGTCAATATACATGGCCAGGTTGCTATAGGTGGTGCCCTGGTTCTGCAGCAAGACAATGATCCAAAGCATACCAACAAGTCCACTTCTGAATGTCTGAAGAAAAACGAAGTGAAGACTTTGGAGTGACCTAGTCAAAGTCCTGACCTGAATCCAATCAAGTTGCTGTGGCTTGACCTTAAAAAGTTGGTTCATGCTTAACAACCCTCTAATGTGGCTGAATTACAACAATTGTGCAAAGATGACTGAGCCAAAATTCCTCTACAGTGCTGTAACGGACTCTTTGCAAGTTATTGAAAACCCTTAATTGCATTTGTTGCTGCCAAGGGTGGCCCAACCAATTATTAGGTTTAGCGGGCAAACACTTTTTCACATAGGGCTATGTAGTTTTGTATTTTGTTTTACCTTAATAATAAAAACCTTCATTTCGGAGGTCCAGTTTGCTGCACTCAAAGTCAACAAGCCACTAGCTCGATTTGCAAAATACAAATATATCTTATGGAAAAGAATGGAACGAGTTTAGTTCTGTTAAATGATTCAGTCTAGTTGTTTAAAAATAAATGAAGAAATAATCAAATGAATTAGATGAGGCCTCACGGTGGCGCAGTGGGTAGCACGATCGTCTCACAGCAAGAAGGTCGCTGGTTCGAGCCTCGACTGGGTCAATTGGCATTTCTGTGTGGAGTTTGCATGTTCTCCCCGTGTTGGTGTGGGTTTCCTCCAGGTGCTCCGGTTTCCCCCACAAGTCCAAAGACGTGGTACAGGTGAATTGGGTAAGCAAAATTGTCCGTAGTGTATGAGTGTGAATGAGTGTATGGATGTTTTTCAGAGATGGGTTGCAGCTGGAAGGGCATCCGCTGCGTAAAACATATGCTGGATAAGTTGGTGGTTCATTCCACTGTGGCGACCCCAGATTAATAAAGAGACTAAGCTGAAAAGAAAATGAATGAATGAATGAATTAGATGAGAACTTGTTGATTCAGTGAGATTTAAGACAAGATTTAAGATTTTAAGACGTCATAAAATGGCGCCGCAGATGGCTGCCTCGGCGTGGAGCGCTTCAGTTTTTGTAATGTTTTTGTTCGTTTGTCCTGTTTTATGTTTGTCATACGCGATCAGTTACACCAGGGACGAACTGCTAAACATTCGGCAGTGCACATCATTTAATCACCAACCAGTTTTTGATTTTTCTGGCGTTTTGCGGAACATTGTTGTCGGCGGAGTATCGGCACTGTGGAAACGCTACAAGACGCGCAGGCGTGGGAAGTGAGCCGACGCACTCGTCAGGCTCAGACAACGTGGCTTTAGAACACCGCTGCCTAGCATCCATCTGGCAAATGTCCGCTCTCTTCCTAACAAAATGGACGAACTACTTCTGCTCGCACACAATAACAAGGACTTTACCAACTCTGCTGCTTTGTGTTTCACGGAAACCTGGCTGAACGAAGCCATTCCGGACAGCGACCTTCACATACCGGACTTTCAGCTGTTCAGAGCGGATCGCGATACGGCATCAACGGGCAAAACACGCGGCGGTGGAATATGCTTTTACATCAACAGAAGGTGGTGTACGGATGTAACTGTGTTAAAGAAGATGTGCTGTCCTGATGTGGAAGTGCTTTTCATTAACTGTAAGCCATTCTACTCGCCGCGGGAGTTTTCCTCGTGCATTCTCATCGATGTTTATATTCCACCACAAGCACACGTGAGTACTGCACTGCAACAGCTGGCTGATCTGATCACAGACACAGAACAACAGCACCCGGACTCTGTTTTTATCATTCTCCGTGACTTTAATCAGGCTAAACTCACACATGAGCTGCATAAATTCAAACAGCACATTACATGCCCTACCAGAGACAATAATATTTTGGACCATTGTTACACAACAATAAAGGATACATATCGCTCGGTCGCCAGAGCAGCTCTAGGACTCTCCGACCACTGCCTGGTTTATCTTCTACCAACTTACAGGCAAAAACTTAAAACTGCTAAGCCAGTATTAAGGACTGTTAAGAGATGGACCAACGACACAGAACAGGACTTACAAGCTTGTTTTGAATGCACTGACTGGAGTGTTTTTGAAGCTGCTGCCACCGACCTGGACGAGCTCACAGAGACTGTAACATCATACATCAGTTTCTGTGAGGAGTTATGCATCCCTACCAGGACTTATTTATCATTTAACAATGATAAACCATGGTTCACACCAAAACTTAGACAGCTTCGTCAGGCCAAAGAGGATGCCTACAGGAGTGGGGACAGGGTCCTGTGCAATCAGGCCAGGAACACACTGACAAAGGAGATTGGTGTGGCTAAGAAGAAGCTGGAAAACCAGTTTTCTGCCAACGACCCTGCAACAGTGTGGAAAGGCCTGAAGGACATAACTAACTACAAGACACCATTCCCCAGCATTGACGGCAATAAAGATCTTGCAAATGAGCTGAATATGTTCTATTGTAGATTTGAGACAGCCGACCAGACACCTCACACTCGCCATGACCATCTCTCTACACAGCCATCAACAGCTCCAGCCATCCCCCTCTCCCCCCCCTGCACTTCACATCAGTGAGGATAATGTGCGTCAGATCTTCAGGAAACAGAAGAGAAGGAAAGCACCAGGCCCAGACGGTGTTTCACCAGCCTGTCTGAGAACCTGCGCTGACCAGCTGGCCTCCATTTTCTCACAGATCTTCAACAGATCACTGGAACAGTGCACTGTTCCAGCCTGCTTTAAGCGTTCCACGATCATCCCAATCCCGAAGAAACCAAAGATCTCAGGACTCAATGACTACAGACCTGTGGCCTTAACATCTGTGGCCATGAAGTCATTTGAAAGACTGGTGCTAGCGTATCTGAAGGACATCACTGGACCTCTGCTGGACCCTCTGCAGTTTGCCTATAGATCAAACCGGTTTGTGGATGATGCAGTCAACATGGGACTGCATTATACCCTACAACATCTAGACAAACCAGGGAACTACGCAAGGATTCTGTTCGTGGACTTCAGCTCTGCCTTCAACACCATTGTCCCATCATTGCTCGAGTACAAACTGACCCAGCTCTCTGTTCCTAGCTCTGTCTGTCAATGGATCACCAGCTTTCTGACAGATAGACAACAGCTAGTCAGAATGGGCAAAATTACATCCGACAGCCGCACCATCAGCACTGGCGCCCCCCAGGGATGTGTCCTCTCCCCACTACTCTTTTCTTTATACACCAACGACTGCACGGCAAAAGACCCCTCCATTAAGCTCCTGAAGTTTGCAGATGACACTACTGTTATCGGCCTCATCCGGAACGGTGACAAGTCTGCATACCGACAGGAGGTGGAGCGGCTGGCTTTATGGTGCAGATGCAATAACCTGGAGCTGAACACGCTCAAAACGGTGGAGATGATAGTGGACTTTAGAAGAACCCGCCCGGCACTCCCCCCACTCACCATCATGAACAGCACTGTGGCTGCAGTAGAGTCATTCAGGTTCCTGGGCACCACCATCTCTCAGGATCTGAAGTGGGACATTCACATAGACTCTATTGTGAAGAAAGCCCAGCAGAGACTGTACTTCCTCCGTCAGCTGAGGAAGTTCAACCTGCCCCAGGAGCTGCTCGTACAGTTCTACTCAGCGGTCATCCAATCCATCCTCTGCACTTCAATCACCGTCTGGTTTGGCTCAGCTGCCAAAACCGACCTCCGCAGACTACAGAGAATAGTCCGGACAGCTGAACGAATCACTGGCACTACCCTTCCTACACTTCAAGAACTGTACTCTTCCAGAGTGAGTAAAAGGGCTTACAAAATCACTCTGGACCCCTCACACCCAGCGCACTTCCTGTTTGAACTGTTACCGTCTGGTCGGCGCTACAGAGCACCAAACACAAAAACAGCCAGACACAGGAAAAGTTTCTTTCCTCAGGCCATCTACCTCATGAACAGTTAAATATTCTACTACTGTGCAATAAATGTGCAATACTTTCTCATACGCACTCGTACACAGCACCTTATAACAATTTACAGTGCAATACTTTGTCATACGCACTCGTACACAGCACCTTATAACAATTTACAGTGCAATACTTTTTCTACACAGTCGTACACAGCACCTTATAACTTGTCTGTACATACAATTCACCT
Organism: Danio choprae; assembly: GCA_903798125.1. NCBI lineage: Eukaryota > Metazoa > Chordata > Actinopteri > Cypriniformes > Danionidae > Danio > Danio choprae. The sequence goes on along the minus strand of CAIGQW010055747.1, from coordinate 6,637,030 downwards.
TCCAGAGCTTTTTGACTGATTGCATCTCTGTTTAATGTTTGTTTTGTTTTTCATATTTATTTTGTGTTGTCACTGTTCACTTTATGTACACTGGAAGCTTCTGTAGCCAAAACAAATTCCTTGTGTGTGTAAGCACACTTGGCAATAAAACCCATTCTGATTCTGATTCTGATTTAAGCTCTTCATATGAATGACTCTAACTGATGAGTTACTGTGATCCTCCATCACAGTAGGTGGCAGTACAAACTTATTGGTGTGCCTGCGGGATTGGAGTGCCACCAGTGCAGAGCTTGCTCAGGAATGGCAGCAGGCAGGTGTGAGCGCATCTGCACGCACAGTAAGGCGAAGACATTTGGAAGATGGCCTGGGGTCAAGAAGGGCTGCAAAAAAGCCACTTTTCTCCAAAAAAACATCAAGGACAGATTGATCTTCTGCAAAAAGTATGGCGAATGGACTGCTGAGAACTGGGGCAAAATCATATTCTCAGATGAAGCCCCTTTCCGATTATTTGGGGCATCTGGAAAAAGGCTTGTCCGGAGAAGAAAAGGTGAGCGCTACCATCAGTCCTGTGTCATGCCAACAGTAAAGCATCCTGAGACCATTCATGTTTGGGGTTGCTTCTCATCCAAGAGAGTGGGCTCACTCACAATTTTGCCCCAAAACACAGCCATGAATAAAGAATGGTACCAAAACACCCTCCAACAGCAACTTCTTCCAACAATCCAACAACAGTTTGGTGAAGAACAATGCATTTTCCAGCACGATGGATCACCGTGCCATAAAGCAAAAGTGATATCTAAGTGGCTTGGGGACCAAAACATTGAAATTTTGGTCTTTTCCATGGCCTAGAAACTCCCCAGTACTTAAACCCATTCAGAACTTGTGGTCAATCCTCAAGAGGCGGGTGGACAAACAAAAACCCACTAATTCTTACAAACTCCAAGAAGTGATTATGAAAGAATGGGTTGCTATCAGTCAGGATTTGAAAAATCCTGAAAAAGAAGGGCAACACTGCAAATACTGACTCTTTGTGAAGTTTCACAAACTAATTTTGAGAGGAGCACGTGATATGATTGACTACAGCTGATCCTTATCACTAATCATTAGCTAGCCTATCAGATCATTCCAAAAACTACTATAAATATCCTGCCTAAATCTCATTCCCTATCTTTCTTTTTGGAAACCGCTTCCTGCTACAAAAATGCTCCAGCTCCAAAAAAGCTTTTTTACAGCTTTGCACCAAACCTATCGATATAAAAAAGAACCAACAAATAACAACAAACTTCAGCCAGAGCTCCGCTCTCCATGGAACTCAGCCACGGCACAGCGCCACCCAGCCCCGCCAGGTCTACAAATCGAGCCTGAGGTCCCGCAAGATGCAACCGGTGTAACACCGGCCCACCAGCTCTTCCTCTATCTCAACTACAACGAGGTCAAAAAATCTTCTTTTCCATTTATTTCAAGCAAACTGCTAGTACTTATCATCCAACAGTTATTTCAGATCATGCTCCCACGTCACTTGATATAAATTTTTTACTTTGTGTTAAACCCCCAGCTTTATGGAAAATTAGCTCTCACCTATTAGCAGATCATGAACTAAGAATTTTGTGGCCACTCAAATTAGTAATTATTTTGAATTCAATGAAACCTCAGAGGTAGGTAGTGGATTTTTATGGGAAGCTCTAAAGGTATTTGTTCGAGGTCAGATTATCACTTTCACTTTACATTTATATAAGGCTGAAAGTTCTAATAGGCAGGGCATCCTAGATAACTCCACAAATTAAATGAAATGCATGCTATTTCTCCTTCTTCCATCCTCCACTAAAAAACGGCTTTGTATGATTGCTTTATGACACACATTGTAGAGAGACAACTATGACAAACTAAACAGTGCTTTTTTTGAACACAATGATAAGACAGGCACAATACTTGCACATCAGGCTCACGCAACTAGTGTCTTCAGATTAATTCTGAGAATTATTTCCCCTGATGGTGACCTTACTGCAGATCCAACTGAGATAAACAAATCTTTCTTAGATTTCTATATAAAAATGTATGCTTCTGAGAATTCTTCAGGTTTAACAAAATTTCCTAACCCATTAAACTCATTATATTACCCCAAAATTTATGAAGTCTTGGCTAAAGATTTGGGTGGTTCTGTCTCTTCTTAAGAGATTCAGGAAGCTATTAGATTGATGCAGAATGAGAAGTCCCCAGGGCCCGATAAGTTTACAGTGGAATTTTATGACATGTTCAAATTTACTAGCCCCAATTTTAATAAGAATGTGCAATGATTCTCTTCAAAAGTTGCCAGAAACTCTATATAGAGCATCTATATCCTTGCTTTTAAAGAAAGACAGAGATCTCAGATTATGCAGTAACTATAACCCATTTTCTCAACTAAATGTAGATTTTAAAATTCTCTCACAAAGTTCTCTCTCTATGCCTCCAAAATGTCATGCCTTCCATAATTTCTCCAGATCAAACAGGCTTTACATTGAGGAGATTGTTTTTAACATTAGAAGATTACTTAACAATATTTGATCTTCAAATTCTACTCCTGAAGGTAGTTTCGATAGAATGGAGTGCGAATACCTCTTTTTTGCTTTAGGTAAATCTAGATTTGACACCCAATTCATTTCTTGGATTAGACATCTCTATGCTTTCCCTTCTGCATCAGTCCGTACTAACTGTATTCATTTGGCCCCATATATTGCTTCATCAGGGGACAAGCCAAAGGGTGTCCACTTTTGCCTTTGTTATTCAATTTAGCTATTGAGCCCTTAGCCATCTGGCTTCGTAGTCATGATGCGTTTAAAGACATTATTCATCATGGCCAGGTCCATAAACTCTCTCTACGCAGATAGTAGTTTCCTACTTGCCATACTACATATCCTGGACCAGTTGTGTATCAGGGTACAAATTGAATTTACATTAGTTATTTTTTGTTAACTATTTAGCCATATCTCTTCCTGTCTCTTCATTCCAATTTTAATCGGCTTTAGATAGGTTAACATATTTGGGCATGTATATTAACAATTTAAAATAATTTTAAAGTGCACCTCAGATATAGACAGGTGGAGTTCTCTTTCTTTATCGCAATCTCATCATAATGACTATCCTGCCAAAATGTTTGTATCTTTTTTAGCATGTCCCAGTGTGTATCAATAAATCATTTTTTGTCAGTTTAGATCAGCAATTGAACGGATTTCTTTGTAGTAACAAGCCAGCTCGTTTTAAAAAAGTCAGCTCTTCGGCTTCCCAAATCTGAAGGGGGGTTAGCTCTTCCAAATTTCCGATTCGATTTCTGAGCATGCAATATTACAGTTTTTCTTGATTGCTTAAACACATTTCTTGAAATTATGCCTCATATTCTCACAACAGTAAACACAAATCCATAACATCTTACCCAATTTCCCAAACATCCTATTTTAAGGTCAAAATGAAGCTCTACACTCAAAACCATTCACTCTCGCTAAAAAAACAAACATTGACCTCAGACATCACACACAAGGCCTCAAACAACACACACACCACAACATAGCCTTACACATTGGTGCAATAAATTAAAAAATAATATTTTCAATATTTTCACACGAGAAACACAATTGACACAACAAATGTTTATATACTGGTGCATTATTTATTAAAGTACTATAAAGTACAAAAGACACATTTTTTTTTATCTTCACATGATAAAACCATTTAGTTCATCAATGCACTGAAAAACCAAAATAGATTATAGTACACATTCTCCAGCCTCTACGTTCTCCAGCCTCAAACTATCTAAATACATGTTACTGTAAATGTCACAGGACAGCACACAAGTTTCAAACATGGAATACGTGAATACCAAATTCTGCAGTTTTAGAGGATGTATAAATCTTAATTTTTCAAAAACTTGCACTTCTGACTGGTTTTGTGGTCCGTGGTCAACTCATGGATTACAACATGGTCAACCAAGGTTGCTTAAATCACATCAACAATTTTGGTTCCTATTTTCTTTGTTCAGGTCCTTTTCCCTCCAGGTCTACCTCTTCCCCATCCCCTGTCTCCTGTACTCCTCTTCCTCTTATCCTTTTCCACTTACTGCAACATTTCTTCCATATTTATTAAAGACAGATAAACTCATCTGCTGCTTTTTTTATACTGATTACACCTTACTGGTGTGTTTACAGCTATGTACCAGTGTGTGTGTACATCGCATGGCTGTGTTTAACCAATCAGTTCATGTGTGTGTTTATTTGAAAGCCTTTGCTTTGAAATTGCAAGGAAATTACATCATGATAAATATCTATGTCTAATGCTATGTTGTACTCTTCCTCCTTCTCCTCCTCTACCTCCTTCACGACTTTCTCTTCTTCCTATTCCTCCTCTTCTTCCTCTTCTTCTTCTCCTTCTATTTCTCCCTTATCATCATCTTCTTCTTCTTCTTCCTCCTCCTCCTCCACTCCCGTGTTCTTGACCTCTTCTCTTACGTCTCTTTGGATCCATTTTTTCAAATCTGAATGAGTTGACATTGGCACTTTTATCTATCCATCAAAGTTTCTGATTGGTGTGCGATAAATTTTGACTGCTAGTATTTCCACTTGGTTAATTGTGTGCTAACTGAGCTCAAGCTGTGCTGACTTGAGTTAACATTATTGAATGCTTGTGCTTTCTAAATGACCACATAGTGTAAGCACTGAAACAATTATGGATTTGTGTGTATAGCTTTGCAGTAACAGTTCACCAAATATAACTCATGTTTCAAAGCAGGGAATAATGTTTAAAGTTTAGAGAAATGGGTGTGCTTTTTCAAAAATGGCATTATAGTTTTGGTGTTATAATTTTAGTTCAAAAGGTTGGCTATAGTGTTTTAGCAATCGAGAAAAACGGTAATAAATTGTTTTACTGCACAAGCTCAAGTTGTTATGACACTAGCCCATCCTGGTTAAACATGGAGAGATCTCCTTCCCATTCTCTACTTTCTAATATCTGCTTTCAGCTTCAAGTACATAAAGCACTAATGATAGATTGGCTAAAATATTTCCCAACATAAATGCTTGTAATAGAATACAATCCCCAGTGCACCATCTTTATAATCATTTGTTCCTGCCTAAAGCTAACAGACTTAAAGTCAGAGATTTTTAAAACGCTCTCGCAGGCTCTTACATTTTTTCTCAGTTGCTTAAATACATTTTGTGAAACTATGCCTCTTATTCTCAAAAAACACAAATCTATAACGTCTCACCCAATTTCCCCAAACATCCTATTTCTAGGTTAAAATGAAACTCTACACTCAAAACCATTCACTCTTGGTGAAAAAACAAACTTTGACCAACCGTCTGACCAGGTGCGTGAGCCGGCAACACCGCCGAAAGGGGGAGTCCTGGCGGACCTCAGTGAGGATGGCGTGAGTCCAGTCAACCCCCCCTCTACACATGGGCAACTGCTGGACACTGGGAAGTTGCTCACGGACTTCTGGAGCGAAGTCAAGCCCCTTCCGCTGTTTCCGAACAGCAATGATATATCTCCGTGTCAGACGGAACTGTTTCCACACAGTTTTTTAACTCTTATTTTCCCTGATGTCCCTAGCTCCAGAGTCGTGAGTAGCTTCCTACGGTCTCCAAGGACTGCACCCAGTCAGCCAGCTCCAGCACTGCTGCAGTCAGCCAGCCCCCAACTCGCCCTCAAGGTCCAGAAATGGAGCTAGCTTTTGGCTGCTGCCTACCAGCGTCGCCCTCTGGAGGGTGTCGCCCAGCGTCAGCTCCTCCAGCCTCCGAGCTGCGGACTCCACCTCGGCCCTTCGACCCTAGGGCTCCGCGTTGGCTCTCCCGAGCAAGGAAGTTCCGGAAGTCCACGGCGGAGCCAGAGCGACAGAGGACCAAGGCGTAGCTTGAGAGAAGAAGGAGCTCAATACAGCTGGTAGGACGGTGCGACGAGGTGCAGCCAAAGGAGTGGAGTCCAGAGGTGTAAGAAGGGCGATGACTGACCGAGGTGGAGCCGGAGGGACGAGGGAGCCTGGCGTAGCTGGTTGGCAGATGGCCCACGACGGAGACGAGGGAGGAGTGAGCCAACGTGGAGCCCTAGGGTCGAAGAGCCGAGGTGGAGTCCGCAGCTCGGAGGCTGGAGGAGCTGACGCTGGGCGACACCCTCCAGAGGGCGACGTCTTCTTCACCGCGGCCCTCAGGGACCTCGGCGTCACCCTCGCCCTACGGCTCTCCATCCCCTCCTTGGGCTCCACCGCCATCAGCGGCGTCTCCCTCAGTCGGCCCCCTGGAGTCGGCAGCCACTCCTCCTCCATGGTCCCTCCCTTCCTCAAATCCGCCCTGGGCTGTCCTTCTGGCTGTGTCCTGGGTCTTCCTGCTCCAGCTCCCTTCCTGGTTCCTCCCTCCTAAGACTCCTCCCTGACCAAGTCCTCCACTCTTTGTCCTTCCTGGTTCCTCCCTCCTAAGACTCCTCCCTGGCACCCTCCCCTTCCACCCTCCCTTATATTATTGTTGTTGCTGTGTTGAAGGCGTGAGGATGCGCCTTCAAAGGGGGGGGGGGGGTACTGTCAGGTATCTGTTCTGTGTTTCCCTTGTGATGTCATTCCTTTGTTCTGTTTCCTGCCGTTTTCAATGTTTATTAGTTTCACCTGTGTTTCACCCCGTGTCCAATCAGTTCATCATGTTCCCTCTTGTATTTATCCACCAGAGGCCGCTGTGTATGCTTTTTGAGATCTCAAATTTCTCTTGCAAGTGCCATTCACGCCTGCTGTTCTCGTGTGACCCACCAGAGGCACAGAAACATGCATAGGGCTACGTTTTCAAAATGAGCCTGTGTTGGATCTACCTCTGGCATGCATCTGCTGATATGTCTAGGCAGGCATCTTCCATGGACACAAGGTTCTGGTGTACACTTTCCACTGCCATGCCAAAAAAAACTCTTCTATCGGGTTTAGAAAGGGAGAGTATGTGGGCAGAAAGATGTTAGAAAACCTTGGGTTATTGGTAAACCGGTCACAATCAAAGCATTGCGATAGAAGCTGACTATCCCAAACAACAATTTAGTGAGTCTGCTCTGGCTGTGCTGATTTCCTGTAGTTCAGCTGGAACATATGCTCTCTTAGACCATCAAGGAAAGCAAGGAGGAGAATTGTGACATTCCCTATGTGCTGACCAGGGACATTTACAATAGCCCAATGGCCAATTCTGTTTGTCCCCCATCTCCTCCTTTTGGTCAGGTTAAAACCTGCTTCATTCACATAGATAATTTCATGGAGAACAAGATGTCCTTTAATCTCAATGATTCCCCACAAAACACATAAAACACAGCAGATGTAAATCACTACCCTGATCCACAATTCAAGAGGGCACAAATGGCAGCATAAACAGCTATGCTGTGATGGAACATAATACTTCCTACAAACTCAAAACTCATACCTGAATATCGTTGTTTTTTCACTCGTTGGTGTTTCATCCAGAATAGGTTATTTTGGAGAATGCAATCAATTGTGGAGAGGCTGATGGCATTTATCCCTTGAAAATAATGTTCAATCTCCACCTCCTTCTCCACTCTGGTGTCTTTGAACTCTTCTTCTGTTTCTTCTTCTTCTCCTCCTCCACCTCCTCCACCACTCTTTGTCCCTTTTCTGTCCATTGAAGTTTCTGATTGGTGTGTGATAAATTTTGACTCATAGTGTTTTCACTAGGCTAACTTAGCTCAAGCTGTGCTGACTTAAGTTAACATTATTGAATGCTAGTGCTTTCTAAATTACCACATGGTGTAAGCACTGAAAATGTAGGGATTTGTGTGTAGAGTTTTGAAGTAACAGTTAACTAAATATAACTCGTGTCAAAGCAGGGAATATTGTTTAAATTTAGAGAAATGGGTGTGCTTTTTCAAAAATGACATTGTAGTTTTGACATTTTTGTTTAAAAGACTGGTTAGGATGTTTTAGCAATTGAGAAAAACTGTAATACTATTATCACTCTTACCACATCATTTTGTCAGCCCTGTTTGGCTTTACCCCATCTTCTAATGTACCATGTACTGCCTAAAGTGCCATCACCTTCACCACTTCATTAGCTAGGTGTGCTATCTTTTTTAAAGGGAAACATGTTTTTCCCCCATCACATGAGGACTGGATATGAGAGGTATTGATTTTTACTAGAAGACTATCTGAGTAGATTTTGTAAGAGCTTTATTCACCTTTGAGTCTTTATATGTATGTATTTAAGTATTTTTTACATTTATTTTGTTGTTTTATATGTAGATGAGTATGTGTTTTAAGTATGTATGTATGTATGTATGTATGTATGTATGTATGCATGTATGTATGTATATATGTATATATGTATATATGTATGTATATATATATATATATATAT
>CAIGQW010055747.1:6570120-6598676 GCA_903798125.1 Danio choprae | reverse complement strand
CTCATTCTCCGTCTCGTTATGTCATCTTCCGCCAGCCAGGCGTTACAGAGATATGATTGAAAACGGGCTGCCAGCATTGCTAATTACATCATTAATTAATTACTGACTGTGTCATTGTTTGAGTAAAGTAAATTTTGGTGTTTTCCAGAAACACTGTCCTTTATGAAAACTTCACATAACCCACATATGAATAGACAGCGCCTGCCTCTGTAAGGATTCCAGATACAAAATAAAATTTTTATTAATTCAAGTTTTAAAAATGAATGCTACTGAATATGTTTTATCTGCAAATACTACAATTTGTATCAGATTCCAGTTGTTATTTCTGATGCCCACCCCTATAAAGACAATTCTGGTTTTGTTAAACCTATTGTTTCAAATAAGTTTTACAGATGCACTTTTTTATACACATTTTTATATACCTTATACAAATAATTGTAAATTAAACTGCATGAACTATTGCATCATTGATTACTGTACCATGTTGTTTCTAATATTACACAACAGGCTAATAGTATATCTACCTATGTGTGTCTGCATATGTATAAATGTGTATAATTCTATACCATTGAGAAGACATCTATAAAAACAAAATTTCTAGGAAAATGTAAAGTTCTACGTAAATTACAACAAAAAATAACTATATAAATATGCTACTATTTACTCTACTAATTTCAGATTATTGACCTCTGAACTCAATATATATCACAATACAGCTATGTACCATTGCACTCTTGGCACAATTGGTGGCGCTGTATCTCAGTTGTATTTGGGGTGCGTTGAATATCTCACTGGGGTCTTGTAGACGATGTTCACATCTATCACAATGCCAAGTATCAGACATATTGACTGCAGCATTTTCCACTTATGGACATTTAAACTTTGCAGAAATGACAACACATTATGTCGCTGTTCAAGTTACTGAAGATGTTACATCAAGATCGAATACAAACAAAAAGACTGAAAATAGAGTATTCTGTAACTCTGCGCAATTTTATTCATTTTCAGCCCAATTGATTTTTTTAGCTTAATTCTGTACTTTTCTTTACGTCACTTTTATTTTATTTACAATATATATATATATTTTATTATAATATTTGTGCTTTCTCTTTTTTTGCCAGTAGTGACAAAGTAATGTTCATTTTGGCCAAAACAAAATATCAATCGCAGCTGTCAATAAACTATCCATGTCTGAAAAAAATAATGAAGTCTTTCTCATGCCCACAAAGGTATCAGCAACCTTTTGCGTACTCACGCGTTACAGTTATCGGTTGCAGTGTTCTCTGCTATAGCCTGGAGGGTATTTGGCAAATTGGCAATGGACAGGTTTGGTCATGCAATTGGTTTTATAGGCATTGCTGCCTTTTTTATAGAAATAAAATTTATTTAGTTTAATTTTGGTACAAATTATATAGTTTTACACAGAAGCATAGACATTTTTTTAAATCCATTATTAGTTTAGTTCATAATAAATGAAACGTGTAAACAAAAAAAACTGGGTGGGAGGAAAAATTTATTTTCAAGTTTTTGCATTCTCTCGCAAGTTTTACGTTCCATCAATGTTTCCATTGCAATACTTTTGGGTTGCCTTGCAAAACTGTTGTGTTCCACAAAAACTTTAGGTAGTACAAAAAATATATAAGTTTAAAATTTTAAAAAAGATTTAAAAACATATAGTTGCAGTTAGGGATGTCAATTTCTACAAAATCCCATGATCAATGATCATTTAAATTAATTTGATTAATCGTGGATATAACCGAGATCCGCGCATAACAGAGTTTTATGTATCCCCCAATATGCATTGTCAAAAGAATGACTACGTAAGGTAAGGTAAACTGCACAAACTTATGTAAATTTTTTGTAAATATTATTTTTTGTAAGTATTATGTAAATTGTAAAGTCATGGATGCCTCTCACAGTGCAAAGCATAACTTATCCTTCAAATGTCCATGCTTAATCATCATCGATGAAAAAGTCAAAATAAAATTGTTGAGAATAAACTCATTCATTTTTTAAAGTCTTTAAGATAAATGTAAATCTTGACATTTATATGTGTTTTAATGAATTTTGACTTAATTCAGGTGTTGTTGAATGAGGACTGTATTAACGAATGTATAACAGCTGTTTAAAAAGGAAAAACAAATATGTAATTTTGTTTGTTAAAGAACTCTCCGGATGCAGTCTATTCGTGTTTTATTTAGTTAGTTAATAGAAATGTAGTTAATCTAATTTTAATCGTACTGCTCCAAAAGAAAAATCAAAAGAATGAAGGCTTGATACATAGGCAGGTGATGGGTGCTGTCCATGGCAATTGTGCTGAACTGATTTGGACAGTAGAATCACAAGAAAATGTTTACTTAGGCCTAATCACGACCCCAATTTTAGTGTCTACTCAAGCAAAATTCCATGCAGACTGAAGACTCCATGAAGACTTAAAGCCCCCACATGCAGACTGTGACATAAAACGGCTGAGAAAAAAACGTAAGGTTAAAGAAGGTTATGAAATGCCCTATAAATGCATGGGCTTTGTCATTGTCAATGCATGGGCTTTGTCATAAATGCATGGGCTTTGTCAAGTCATTGACAGATTTTTTTTTTTTTTTCAGAGTTCATTCCTATTTCCTTAGTGTTTTTCAGTCTTAATTTTACTTTACAAACCATGATTCATATGACTTAAACTTGATTATTATATTCGATTACTAATTTTGTGTTCATCATTTCTGATTTACATGAATCCTAAACTCTCTAAACATAATGACTTTTTTCGACATTTATAGATTTTTCTCGAAAATAAACTACTTTATTCTCAACATTTTATTAAAAAAAACCCACATCAAAATTTACCTAGTTTAAGCATTATAATCGCTTTAATCTCAAAAAGGTTTGTTTTTATTATTACTTGGCCCTATAATTATTTATCTGAAACAGATTTCCTGAAACAGATTTCCAGAATCCAATTGGATAAGATAATGTGATATAATATAGTCCAGAGGCCATGAGCAACAAACTCTACAGAGAGTTTCAGATGAAGTGAAACAATGAGTTCTGAATTAATTTGAAGTTTATTTTACTTAAAATATGAGAAAATCCTAAAAATAATGATTACATATACCACTGATTTATTGGTTTGTTTAAATCGTTTTGCCATTGTGTGGCGCTGTTACCAAATTTATGTGATGTGGTCAGGGTAAGGTGACAATGACACACATCAAATTTGGTGTCAATATGTATAAACATACTTCAACAAAACTCATGAAATATGCCTTATGCTGGTTTTGAACATACAACCTAAAGGTTAGTAACACAATGCTTAGCGCATCCATCAGGAATGGATACTAGGCTGAGGACCTGAGGTGTAAGAGTTAGAGTCAGCGAAGCAAAACAGTTCTCTAGCACAGTGTTTCCTAAGCCTGTTCCTGGGGGCACACCAACAATACATTTTTGGATGTCTCCCTTATCTGATCCATTTATTTCTGGTTTTGGAGTTTCTTCTAAGATTCTGATGAGTTTATTCAGGTGTGTTTGATTGTGGAGAGGTTTAAAATGTGTACTGTTGGTGTGCCTTCAGTTTGGGAAACACTGCTCTAGTACATCAACAAGATTTTCAAAAAAATTACAATAACAAGCAAAGCAGTCCAGAGGCAGAATGAAGAAAAAAAAAAAACATTCAGAAGCAATGTGAACAAAGCAGTCCAGAGGCCATAAGCAGCAAACTCTACAGAGAGTTTCAGAAAAAATGAGTTCTGAATACATTTGAAGTTTATTTTACTTAAAATATGAGAGAATCATGAAAATAATGATTACATATACCACTGATTTATGGGTTTGTTTAAATCGTTTTACCATTGTGTGGCGCTGTTACCAAATTTATGTGATGTGGTCAGGGTAAGGTGACAATGACACACATCAAATTTGGTGTCGGTATGTATAAACATCAACAAAACACATGAATTATGCCTTATGCTGGTTTCGAACATACAACCTAAAGCTGTGTAACACAATGCTTAGCACATAGAGCTGGCTGATCAGGAATGGATACTAGGTTGAGAACCTGAGGTGAAAGAGTTAGAGTCAGCGAAGCAAAACAGTTCTCAAGCACAGTGTTTCCCAACCCTGTTCCTTGGGGCACACCAACAGTACATTTTCAGATGTCTCCCTTATCTGATCTATTAATTTCAGGTTTTGGAGGCTCTTCTAACATTCTGATAAGTTGATTCAGGTATGTTTGATTAGGACGAGGTTGAAAATGTGTACCTTGTTGGTGTTGGTGTGCCTTCAGGTTGGAAAACACTGCTCTAGCACATCAACAAGATTTTCATAAAAAATTACAATAACAAGCAAAGCAGTCAAGGGGCAGAATGAACAAAACAGTTCAGAGGCAATGTGAACAAAGCAGTCTAAAGGCCATGAACAACAAACTCTACAGAGCTTCAGATGAATGAAACAATGAGTTCTGAATACATTTTAAGTTTATTTTACCTACAATTTCCCAAAGAAATTTGAAAATAATAATTACATATACCAATAATATATTGGTTTGTTTAAATCATTTTACCATTGTGTGGCATTGTTTCCAAATTTATGTGGTGTGGTCAGGGTAAGGTGACAATGACACACCTCAAATTTGGTATCAATATGTATAAACATATTTCAAAGAAACTCATAAATGTTGCCTTATTCTAGTTTCAAACACACAATCTCAAGGTTGGTAGCGCAATGCATAGCACATAGACCTAGCTGATCAGGCATGGATACTAGGCTGAGGACCTGATGTTTTTGGAAAACAGACATATACTGTACTCAAACGATGACATGGTCAATAATTAATTAATGATGTAATTAGCAATGCTGGCAGCCCATTTCTCATTTAACAGTTTTTATGTTTTTCATAACATTTCGTATTAAAAAAGGGGACCCAAATAAACACGGTCCCTAATTTGAGCGTGAATAAGAAGCTGAAAAACATAAGCGTCATGGCTTTTAAGGTGGACCAGATAGAGTCAATAAGAAGCTGCAAATTAGAAGCTGGATTAAGCCTCGTCATATAGCGGAAAAACTGGACGTGAACATTTTGAAATGTACTAAGTTATTGGAAAGCAAATAACTTACTTGAGTTAAATCGCATTTGTTGAACTACTGTACAGTGAACTGTATAACACTATGACCTAAAGAAATAGACCAAAGCTTACCTTCAGCACGCACACATTTTTCAGAGTTTAGCAGAACACTGATTAACAAAATGCATCTTCATGACATGTCGTTAACAAAAGTTACACAGCTAATGTCTCAAATTTTCACTGAATCTGAAATCAACAGTTTTGAGTGTGTTGTGACTTCTTATTTACATGCCAGTAAAGATTATTTGAGAGAGGGTGTTTTGAAAATTCTAAAGAACATTGTCACAAAGATCGACTGGTCAAAAGTGACTTGTTGTGTGCAAAGATGAATCTGTGAGTGAATTCACTGAGATATTTTGTCAGCCATAACTTACAGTGGATTAGCTGATAATACTGTCAGTGTGCTAAATGATAAAGGACCTCTAGTCCGCATCTGGTCAGATGGCCTTGCAGCTGAATACCGGAAAGCATTGCCATTTCTTAATATAACCTGGTCTACCACCACTCTCAGAAATAATCTGGACAGTTTAGTTTTGTGGGAAAGGGACTCTTGATATCAAAGACAGAGTCAGAATTGAATCAGCCGCCACTAAGGTCACCACAGAGAAGACATGTATCATGAATGTCTGAGAAAAAATATCTGTTGTCATTACTGTGGTAAAAAAAGACATTGGATGAGGGAGTGTAGAAAGAATAAATATAACTTTAAAGAGATAAACAGGGTAAATCAGCTTCTAAACAGTTTGCTAAGTGCCCTCAACTTACCCCTCCCATCATCACTAAACCCACTGAGCTGTTTACAAAGGTGCTAACCATTTTTGGGCTGTGAGTTCTTAATGTCCCCATTAATTTACAATTAAGATGAAAGACTCTTTTGTAAAAAGACACAAAGGAAACTTCTTCCTTTTTATTGGGGAACTCTGCTCAAGTCCACTCACAGCCTTGAATGTTTTAACACATAGTCCAATTACTACCCATTCAATGTTATGATGTCTGATAGGACTGATGTTCATTGAATGATAGTTGTGTCTCACCATACTCAGGGACAGAACAGGACACACAAACCAGTGAGGAGATCAGGGCAGAACTGAATGCAATAGGCTTCAGGGGCCACACCCTGTGGTGAAGCCTCCTTATTTTCCCCATCTATTAGTCCATCCTCACCTCACTGTTTTATAGGTGTCATAACTTTAAGATTAGGAGACAGACAACTACTTCTCAAGAAACACTCTGTTCTGTTCCAGAGCATCACTGCAGAGATCCATGAATCACAGGAACTCATTAGATTAAATCTGCAATGGAGAAGAACCACAAGAAATAGACCTCACAAAAGACTGCACGCTATTCACAAGCCATAGATTTTCAGAAGATCTACAGTTTGACTACATGATACTTTTTGTGTCATCATGTAGGATTTATGACATTACCATCGATTGTCATAAACGCGTGAACTGTTTTGAAATCTACATTTACATCTACGTACATATTGAAAATGACACAGAATAAGTTAAATGTGCCTGTAACTTTTTCAAGTTACATGACTGGAAGATGGGGCCTATGCTATCAAACAGAAGCAATTGAATGGATTTAGGAAGGTTTTAAATTTATATTTTGTGAGAGTTTTTTAATAACTCTCAAAGGGGGAACTGTGGAAATACAAAATGTATATAATCTAGTTTCAAATGAACAATAATCTGCATATAACTGAAAAGATATATTCTTTGGTCTTTAATTATATCATTTCATTCGAAACTGTAATATCCCAGCTATGAGGGACTTTAAACCTTTTGTTTCCTGAGTACTGGCTGAGCCAAAGTGATGCAAATGTTATGGGCAGGGTTTTAACGACTCTGCTTTTGTCTTTGGGTGATACCTTCAGGCCAAAAAAACCCTTTTGTTGATAAACTTGTGTGGTCAGTGGCTTGGCAAGTATATTCACCTACCAACCTACTTCATTTACATGCTTTGTTTAGTCATCTCCACCTAGCCACTCCCCTCCTCCTAAAAACATATTATAGACTCATTTTAGACTTGTTTACAGACTTGTGATAAAACTTGCAGACTGCAGACTTGTAGGAGACTCCTGTAGGCTCTTGCAGACTCGTGGATTTCTTGAAGGTGCTGTTTGACTGCAGATCAACCAACACATCTCAATAAAGAAATTCTGCATGTTTTCAAGTCTCCTGGACTGGGTTCTCTCTTCATTTTATTTTTCCAAGAGAGGTATGAATGCAGGGTTCTGCGGTCTACAGCTTGTAAGATGAGAGAAAAGAAGGTTTGGCGAAGATTATATTGGCACAATTGATGGCACTGTATCTCAGCTGTCTTTGAGGATGCATTGAATATCTCACTGGGGTCTTGTAGACAATGTTCCCATCTATCAGCAAACCCAGACTCATACCAATTAACTACACCATTTCCAGCTTATTGACCTCTGAACTCACAATAAATCGCTATACAGCTATGTACCATTGCACTCTTGGCACAACTGGTGGTGCTGTATCACAGCTGTGTTTGAGGGTGCGTTGAATATCTTACTGGGGAGATGTAGACAATGTTCCCATCTATCAGCAAACCCAGACTGATACCAATTTACTCTACCAATTTCAGGTTATTGACCTCTGAACTTGTCATAAATCCTACCCAGGCTCATTCTGAAAACGTACCTCTATATACATTTCTGGAGACTGCGAAATACATCTCAGGGGGTAAGTTTTTTTGCAGTTTTTGTTTTCGCAAATCCACCAGAGGCGGCTGTGGACGCTTTTTGAGATCTCAAATTTCTGTTGCGAGTGCCATTCGCACCTGCTGTTCTCACGTAAACCTACTAGTGACTGCTGTTTGACTGACTGTTTGACTGATGGAATGACTGACTGACCAATCAACTGACCCACCCTCCTCCTTCCCTAAACCCAACAAATTGTATTGATTGACCTGCCCTACCAGTTCCCTAAACCCAACCAACAATTTTTAAAAGCAATCCAGAAAAAGAAAAGCCCTTTTCTCCAACCCACCACCTATTCTAATGATTGCGCTAGCGTGGCGTTTGTGATTTCTCTCCTAACCGGGCGAGCAAGAGACTGGGGAGCGGCTCTGTGGGAGTCTAATTCTGAGTGTTATTAACACTTTCCTGCTTTCAAGTAGGATCTCTCCGTCCATGGGTGCGAGGCTTTGCGTCTCCTCGCCACTCTGTGCCAGGGAAGAAGATCTGCGGCAGATTATGCAATCAAGTTCCGCAGCCACATGTGACTGGAACGAGCCGGCACTCACAGCACGTTTTCTGGAAGGTCTCAACGCCGAGGTAAAGGACAAGCTCCAGGCCCATGACCTTCCTACCCGATTTGATCCACTGCTGGAGCTGTCTAATCGAGGTGATAGACATCTCGACCGCTGTCACCCCTTTCGTGGCCCCGCTCCTGTGTTTACCTCATCCTGGTCCATCCTCAATGACATCACTATCTGATGCGGAGCCTATGCAACTGGGTTCCATGTGCCTGTCTGAAATGGAGCAACAAGATTATGGCGGTGAGATTATGCATGCACCGGACACATCTCCCTGGGATGTCCAGTAAAAGATCTAGCTCGCCAGTAAACAAGAAAGTTCTGGCGAGCGCCTTTTCCCCATCACTCAAGTCCTGCTCTTTACTAGCTGCCACTCTGCTTTTCAGAGATTTGTCCATCTTTTGATGGTAATTGGTAATTTTATGGATGAGACTTGGGCATTAGACCATAAGATACCGTTTTAGACCCTCAACCATCCTTCTACTTTGTTTGCCCTTGATGGGCGACCTCTCACCAGGATCGACTGTGTCACGCTTCCTGTGAGTCTCACCATCTCTGGCAATCACAAAGAGACAATTTCTTTTTATTTGTTTCATTCTCCCTTTACCCCCATAGTGCTGGGTCATCCGTGGCTCATCCAACGTAACCCCCACATAGACTGGTCCAAAGGGACAATGTTCATGGAGTTTACCTTGTCATGTTAAATGCCTCGTATCTGTACCTGCTTTGTCTTCTGTTTCTGTGTTTCAGAAGGAGCCCAGAGATTTATCTGGTGTTCCTGAGGAGTACCACGATCTGAGACCGGTCTTTAGTCATTCCCGAGCCACTTCTCTCCCCCGCACCGCCCACATGATTGTTGCATCGATCTCATTCCAGGCAGCACTCCTCCTCGTGGTAAGCTCTGTTTCTTATCTGCTCCTGAATGTTTAGCACTCGAGAATTATCTTACCGAATCACTCGCTGCGGACACCATTGTCCAGTCCATCTCTCCGGCCGGTGTGGGATTTTTCTTTGTCAAAAAGAAAGAGAGATCCTTACGTCCCTGCATCAACTATAGAGAGCTGAACAGCATAACTATAAAGAACTGTTACCCATTACCTCTCATGGCTTCAGCTTTCGAGATCCTGCAGAGAGCTAAGGTATTCACTAAATTAGACCTGTGCAACGCGTATCACTTAGTGTGAATCAGAGAAGGTGACGAGTGGAAAACCACCTTTAATAACCCGCTCGGTCAATTTGAATATCGAGTTCTTCCCTTCGGCCTGGTCAACACTCTGTCCGTATTCCAAGCGCTGGTAAACGATGTCCTACGAGACATGCTAAATATCTTTGTTTTCATTTACCTGGACGATATCCTAATTTTCTCCTCGTCTCTGTTGGTTCATGTCCAACATGTTTGTCGTGTCTTTCAACGTTTGCTTGAGAATCACCTTTTTGTTAAAGCCAAGAAGTGTGAATTCCATGCTAAGTCAGTTACATTTTTGGGCTTCGTTATCTCTGCAGAGGGTATTAGTATGGACCCATCTAAGGTACGCGCAGTAGTAGAATGGCCTATACTCGATTCCCGGTTGGTGCTTCAGAGATTTCTCAGATTCGCTAATTTCTACCGTTGTTTCGTTTGGAACTTTAGTCAAGTTGCGTCATCTACTAAGATCCACTTCTTGTGGACCCAGGTTGCCCAAGCAGCTTTTGAGCATCTTAAGGAATTATTTTGTCCTCCGCCCCTATTCTCGTCACTCCCGATCCATCACGTCAATTTATCTTTGGAGTAGATGCGTCTAATGTGGGCATCGAAGCTGTCCTCTCACAACAGAATAAGGATGATCAGATCCACCAGTGCACCTTTTTCTTCCATCGTCTTTTACTCGCCGAGTTCAATCACAATGTCGGAGATCGCAAACTTCTTGCTGTCCGGTTGGCCATCGGCGAATGGCGGCAATAGTTAGAGGGATCTACCATCCCATTTGTGGTTTGGACCAACCACCGTAACTTAACCTATATCCGTTCTGCCAAACAACTTAACGCCAGACAAGTGCAATGGGCTCTTTTCTTTAGTCGTTTTGATTTTTCTATTTCCTATTGACCCAGTAGCAAGAACGCATTTATTTCCACCGAAGACGAGCCATCTACCGAGACTATTCTTAAGGGCGAGTAATAGGAGCCATCATCTGGGGCATTGAACGCCAAGTAAAGAAGGCATTAACTCGTGCGGTTATAGCCCCTGCTGCTTCCCAACATTCTGGTGGCCTGCTATGGCTCACAACATCCGTCGTTATGTCTTATCCTGCCCTGTTTGCACTCAATCTAAACCTAATAATTCTCCTCTGGCGGGTCTCCTGTGACCTCTTCCCATTCCCTCATGCCCTTGGTCCCACATTGCCTTAGACTTTGTCACGGGATTGCCTTTTTCAGCAGGTAATACCGTTATTCTTACGGTGTCGACTGTTTCTCTAAGCTGCTAATTTCATCCCCCTACCCAAACTCCTATTTGCAAAAGAGACAGCTTCAATCGTGTTTGATCATGTGTTTAAGATCCACGGCTTACCCAGTGACATTAATTCCGATTGCGGACCCCAATCATTATTTTCATGGTTTTCTGATATTTTAAGTAAACCAAACTTCAAATGTGTTCAGAACTAATTGTTTCACTTTGTCTAAAACTCTCTGTAGAGTTTGTTGCTCATGACCTCTGGACTGATTTGTTCACAATGCATCTGAACGGTTTTGTTCATTTTGTCTCTGGACTGCTTTGCTTCTTAATGTAGTTTTTTATTAAAATATTGTTGATGTGTTAGAGCAGTGTTTCCCAACTTTAAGGCACACCAGCAGTAGACATTTTCAACCTCTCCCTAATCAAACACACCTGAATCAACTTATCAGAACATTAGAAGAGACTCCAAAACCTGAAATGAATGGATCAGATAAGAGAGACATCCAAAAATGTACTGTTGGTATGCCCTCAGGAAAAGGGTTAGGAAACACTGTGCTAGAGAACTGTTTTGCTGGGCTGACTCTAACTCTTACACGTCACGTCCTCAGTCTGGTAACTACAGTTGTGGCCAAAAGTTTTGAGAAAGACATAAATAATGGAAACTGTAAAGGTTGCTGCTTAAGTTTTTATAATAGCAATTTGCATATACTCCAGAATGTTATGACGAGTGATCAGATGATCTGCATAGTCCTTCTTTGCCATGAAAATTAACTTAAACCTGAAAAAAACTTTCCACTGCATTTCATTGCTGTCATTAAAGGACCTGCTGAGATCATTTCAGTAATCGTCTTGTTAACTCAGATGAGAATATTGACAAGCACAAGGCTGGAGATCATTATGTCAGGCTGATTGGGTTATAATGGCAGACTTGACATGTTAAAAGGAGGGTGATGCTTGAAATCATTGTTCTTCCATTGTTAACCATGGTGACCTGCAAAGAAATGCATGCAGCCATCGTTGCGTTGTATAAAAATGGCTTCACAGGCAAGGATATTGTGGCTACTAAGATTGCACCTAAATCAACAATTTATAGGATCATCAAGAACTTCAAGGAAAGAGGTTCAATTCTTGTTAAGAAGGCTTCAGGGCGTCCAAGAAACTCCAGCAAGCGCCAGGATCTTCTCCTAAAGAGGATTCAGCTGGGGGATCAGAGTGCCACCAATGCAGAGCTTGCTCAGGAATGGCAGCAGGCAGGTGTGAGCGCATCTGCACGCACAGTGAGGCGAAGACTTTTGGAAGATAGCCTGGTGTCGAGAAGGGCAGCAAAGAAGCCACTTCTCTCCAAAAAAACATCAGGGACAGATTGATCTTCTGCAAAAAGTATGGCGAATGGACTGCGGAGGACTGGGGCAAAGTCATATTCTCTGATGAAGCCCCTTTCTGATTGTTTGGGGCATCTGGAAAAAGGCTTGTCCGGAGAAGAAAAGGTGAGCGCTACCATCAATCCTGTGTCATGCCAACAGTAAAGCATCCTGACTCCATTTATGTGTGAGGTTGCTTTTCATCCAAGGGAGTGGGCTCACTCACAATTTTGCCCAAAAACACAGCCATGAATAAAGAATGGTACCAAAACACTCTCCAACTGCAACTTCTTCCAACAATCCAACAACAGTTTGGTGAAGAACAATGCATTTTCCAGCACAATGAAGCACCGTGCCATAAGGCAAAAGTGATGTCTAAGTGGCTCGGGGACCAAAATGTTGAAATTTTGGGTCCATGGCCTGGAAACTCCTCAGAGCTTAATCCCATTCAGAACTCGTGGTCAATCCTCAAGAGGCAGGTGGATAAACAAAACCCCACTAATTCTAACAAACTCCAAGAAGTGATTATGAAAGAATGGGTTGCTAACAGTCAGGATTTGGCCCAGAAGTTGATTGAGAGCATGCCCAGTCCAATTGCAGAAGTCCTGAAAAAGAAGGAAAATACTGCAAATAATGACTCTTTGCATAAATGTCATGTAATTGTCGATAAAAGCCTTTTAAACGAATGAAGTGCTTGTAATTATATTTCAGTACATCACAGAAACAACTGAAACAAAGATCTAAAAGCAGTTTAGCAGCAAACTTTGTCAAAACTAATGTTTGTGTCATTCTCAAAACTTTTGGCCACGACTGTATACCTGATCAGCTAGCCCGATATGCTAAGCATTGCGTTACCAACCATGAGGTTGTAGGTTTGAAAGCAGAATAAAGCACCATTCATGAGTTTCTTTGAAATAAGTTTATACATATTGACACCAAATTTGAAGTGTGGCATTGTCACCTTTTCTTGAGCATATCACATCAATTTAGTAACAGTGCCACACAATGGTAAAACCATTTGAACAAACCTGTAAATCGCTGATATATGTAATAGTTATTTTCATGAATTTCTGATATTTTAAGTAAAATAAACTTCAAATGTATTCAGAACTCATTGTTTCACTTTCTCTGAAACTCTGTAGAGTTTGTTGCTCATAGCCAGGGCCAGACAGAATCTGTGGACATTTTTTCTATTTCTGCAGAGAATTTTGTAAAAAATAATCTTTTAATTTATGTGGAATTATTTTGGGAGTATCATAACTAAGAACGTACTATATGACATAAAAAACAATAGCTTTTTAGCTTTTATTTAATGTTTACAATGCAAATCCATCTAAACCCACTTATTTGGTAAACAAAGCAAGTCTCTCATAAAATATCTCTACTAAAAGACAGAAAATATTACTTTACAAACTGTATTGTAAATAAATCAAATGAACACTTTCATATTAGTCAATTATATTACTGAAATTAATTTAAAAACTGAATTAATATAAATTTACACACATTCACACAAGTCTCGATGGGCTAAAAATCTGCGGAAATCTGCGGATTTCTGTGCGCACAGATGTCGTGTGGGCCTACTCATGGCCTCTGGACTGCTTTGCTTGTTAATTAAAATTTTTATTAAAATCTTGTTGATGTGCAATAGCAGTGTTTCTCAACATGAAGGTACACCAACAGTACACATTTTCAACCTCTCCCTAATCAAACACACCTGAATCAACTTATCAGAACAATAGAAGAGACTCCAAAACCTGAAATGAATGGATCAGATAAGGGAGACATCCAAAAATGTCCACACCACATCAATTTGGTAACAGTGCCACACAATGGGAAAACGATTTAAACAAACCATTAAATTATTGGTATATGTAATCATTATTTTTATGATTTTCTGATGCAGAATTTAGGTGAACACATCTAAATCAACTGATCAGAACATTAGAAAAGACTCCAAAACCTGAAATAAATTGATCAGATAAGGGAGACATCCAAAAATGTACTGTTGGTGTTCCCCAAGGATCAGGGTTAGCAAACACTATGCTAGAAAACTGTTTTGCTGTTTTTAACTCTTACACCTCAGGTCCTCATCTGTTATATTTCTATAATTTAGAAATATTTTATATGAGTAATTTGAAGAAAAGGTGCACAAAGCAATTATAGCCAGTATTTTTACCAGTGGCATGCATAATAAAAATATATAACATCAATAATAAAAATAGGGCCTCGTGGTGGCGCAGTGGGTAGCACGATCGCCTCACAGCAAGAAGGTCGCTGGTTCGAGCCTCGGCTGGGTCAGTTGGCATTTCTGTGTGGAGTTTGCATGTTCTCCCTGTGTTGGCGTGGGTTTTCTCCAGGTGCTCAGCGACCTTCTTGCTGTGAGGCGAACGTGCTATCCACTGCGCCACTGTGAGGTCCCAATTTCATAATTACCATCATAAAATTGTCTATATAAATGGTTCAATTGAAAAAACATTAATGCAGACTTAAGGTTTAACCAGATCAACTGAAGAATGAAAATTCTATAATTTTTTGAAAATTCAAACATTAAAAAAATTTTTTCATTCTTTGTGTATCTGATGTACAGTCTAAAGTCACACTCAATAATGCATTTTAATTAAGAATTTGGTTAAATTGATAGTGTCTGCATTTTTAGATTTAGTTGTTTTTATAGATTTTGAGTTTTCAATAGTCACAAAAAATAGGAAAAAATTGGAAAATAGTGGGCACTTCTATTTTGCAACAGGGCTAATGAATGAGCATAAATTAATAAAGCATTTTGTCAAAAGAGACTAGTAGTCTCATTTAGATCTTGCTAATCTCTTGCTATGCACAAGTCTTTTGCAGATTACTACATCAATACACAGCAATTTGAAAAACCATAAAGTTGCAAAATTGTTTACCACAATTGATATTTACATAATATTTCCACATTGTCCTATATGTATGAGGTGAATAATGTTTGATAGATTTAATGATGTAAAACATTTTTAACCTGGATCGTCGACATATAGCAGGTAAAAATACTATGAGGTTACAGTAATGAATGTGTGTTGTGTGTGTTTGTGTACATGAGATGGGTGAGGTTTAATCATACTTTGTGTTGCAACATTTAGTTCCAGTGCTACACGGGGAGGCCATATAGACAGACATGTGGTAGTGTATTTATGGGGTGTGTTTGGCCTCTTTAAATACCTTTATTACCCATTTCATGTCAAGCTGTGTGCCCTGTCTAGATACAGGCAGGTTTAGGCAGTAGTCAACCTGAATGGTGAAATTTTGCCTGAAATGGAATGCCTGAAATTTTATTTGAGCCTTTACACAAATTATATTAAAAATGATGGTACTATTTTAATTTTCCATGTATGGTCTTAGCCAGACAGGTTTTACAATTGGCATCAAATTAAATGCCATTACATTTTAGTTGGTTTACAAAGACATCTCATTATCATGATCATGTTTTTGCAAAGGAAAAGGTCAGATCAACTGAGCATTGATGGTCAAATTTGAGCATGTCATTTAAAATTTCTTTTGCATTTAAAGTTTCAGTCTATTATGATGTGAGTTTTATAACACTCAGAATCACTGAGCTAATTTTGTTCACACTGGTCAGATCTGCGTTTGAAGCATCAGTTCATTAATTTCGATGCTGTGCTTTATATTTAGCAATGAAAATTTAGGAACACTGATCAAATTCCTCACCATATGCATCTCTGTATTTTATACACAAATTTCTGCCAAAGTTAATATTGCACACAACTTTGACTACATGCCCAATTGAATTAATCTCCCGATTAGATTTAATACTAGGTGGCTTTCCCAGAGAGGGATAGTTTAGTTTAAAAATACTTTTACCACAGAGTTCCAAGAAAAGGTACAGACCTCTCCTTGTCAAACAGTAGTAATAACTTTAAAGGAATTATTCAAAGTTCAGACCGATGGACTCCTGTAAGGAAACATTTTCTTTGTTAATGCAATTATGAAATACACTGTAGCCTCATGGCTAATGCTGAACTCCTGTTTGTGGTTTACTGCAGCTATATAGAAAATAGCAGAGTTCCACTGAGGAGGCAAACTCATTCACCATAAAAACACATGTATCTTAAAATTAATTAATTCATTTTAGCATACAATTAATTCAATTTTTACACACGATATCAGGCTTAGAATGCATAGAGCATCTACAGCCACGAACCTAAGTGTTTCTCACTTACAGTAACACAATCATGTGCTTTCATTCATTCATTTTCATTTCGGCTTAGTCCCTTTATTAATCTGGGGTCGCCACAGCGGAATGAACCGCCAACTTATCCAGCATATGTTTTACGCAGCGGATGCCCTTCCAGCTGCAACCCATCTCTGGGAAACATCCATACACACCCATTCACACTCATACACTACGGACAATTTAGTCTACCCAATTCACCTATACCGCATGTCTTTGGACTTGTGGGGGAAACCGGAGCACCCAGAGGAAACCCACGCCAACACAGGGAGAACATGCAAACTCCACACAGAAACGCCAACTGACCCAGCCGAGGCTTGAACCAGCGACCTTCTTGCTGTGAGGCAAACGTGCTACCCACTGCACCACTGTGAGGCCCCATGTGCTTTAGGGAAAAACTAAATTAGCCTAGGTGTACTTTTTAGTAACACAAACAACTATTATATGTTTTTATGGAAATGAAAAAGTGTCTAAAACAATTACAAATATGAAAATGCAATCAGCCTAATAACCTTGGATATTTAACTAATAAAGCCATTACTATTATATTGTTCACTGAGAGTATTTTCAATCCAATCAGGTCGATCAGTTTAGTTGACAGATCTTTGCATGTAAATTTCTCTCATTAAAAATTCTTGCATAAATAGAAGATAAAGAAATTCTTTCTTGTTAATTTGATTATTTTTCCTTTTAGTTTTCTCTCTTAACTACTTTCTGTTTTCCATCTTTAACTATCTGCTGACTATCTAATGTTTTAACATTAATAAAGATCCTCATTTTCTTGCTACATGCATTTACTCTCATTTTAACACCTGCTTTGACCATTTTACACCCGTTCAATTTTCTTTTTCATTCTTAAATCATGCTGAATCATCAAGAGATTTAAATGTCATTATTGGCTGTGATAATATAATATATCATGATGTTGTTATGATATAAGTTATATTACCTTAAAATGGAATGAATTTTAAATTAATTTTAATACTGTACTCTGTATAGTCTGCTGAGTAATTATATCAGACAGACTGAATATCAACTTACTGATCTTTTAGAAATCTCGTTTTTAATTTGGTCATGTGCTGCAATTGTTCTTATACATTCCCTGTGTGCACAGGATCAAGTCAAACTGGAAACCAATCGTAAACTTTATTGCCTGGACATTTAGTGAAATGCAAGCACATACGGCATGAGAGCACAAGTCGATCATTGCTCGGTTTAAAGATTTTTGTAAGTTAGTCACACTTTTCTTATTTTGAGCTATGTTAGCAGAGGAGCGTTCATTTGTAAATCTTTCTTAATATGTGAATGTTTGAAAGTTGGGTATGCCAGGGCAAATGCAGAATACACATTTTCTAGATTTATGATCTTAACAATTCCAGTGTTGGGTGTAATTAGTTTCAAAGTAGAAAGTTACTGCAATTTAAAATTACTTTTTCACAAAGAGCAAAGTAAGGGATTACTTCTCATTCTTAGGTAATTTTATTGCAGTTACTTATAATATGCTTGCCTTAAATGCTATATATAAATTCAACCATTCTTTTTAAATCGATCCAGAGAAGTAGGGTGATCCCTATATTACCTATCTCAAATAATGAAATGTCAATTTATGAAAATATAGTGTCATTTATTTAAAACATTTTGTCTTTTCTCAAAACAACACTAAAAACTTATTAAATAACTGGGTTACTTCTCAGGCAAACCCATTAGAAACATAAATTAACTATAACTGTAGTGATGTAATTAATAATTAGTTTCTTGTCCTTATCTGCCTTACAGTTTTGAAACTCATAAGAGTGTAATAATTTAACTATTTAAAGTCTTAAACAGTATTTTAAAAACTATTTTCAGTGTTTTTATATATCTATTAAAAGAGTTTCATTACATTTAATTTATAAAATTGGAAATCTTAAAGATTAATCTTTAATGAAAATAATTCACAGGCTTTGTTGCAAGTTTCTGTGACATTACAATCATATTTGTTTTACGTTTTGAATGTAACCATTACTGGATGAGTTCCCTGGACATCTGAGCAGTATTTCCCAATATGAATGTAATTTTAACAATTTCTACAAACAGTAAAACAAAAGAACATGCTTTTTCTGCATTTTTTTAGTAAATGTTTTAAATTACTTTTTTAAGAATTCAAATTCTAGAGAAAATGCCATCTAATGTTTTCTGTTTGGAGAGAACATTTTTCTTTTGAAATTGTCCTATTTATAAATCTAATTGCACTGTATATGCCCTCTTCACTTCAATTTTCAGTTCATCTGATTACAACTTTCCATAAATTCTTAAAATATAATCATTGCTGCTTGTTTTCAGTATTGCAAAGTTATTGCAACTGTAGCAGGGTGGAGTGAAAATGCAGACACAAGTTGAATGTGAACACCCCCCCCGAAGAGATTTTTATTTACAGTTCTGGTGAAATAACACGTGGCGTAGGTGTGTGAGGTGTGTGGTGTCTTCATTGAACGTTTCTTGTTCCAAGTGAAGAGGTGCCCAGGTGAGTTGTCGGTGCTTAGATCTTTTTTCCCCATTCGTGTGATACGCCGATAGCCTCCTTGATCAGTCTGTGGTTTCTGAGAGGGAGAGAGAGAGAGAACACATTAGAGTTGTGTTTAGCGAAGAGGCTTCTCAGCGTCTGTCTTCGCTGTGGCTCTTTTAAAGGTCTTGAAGGAATGAGCCCCAGGTGCCTGGCGATCGACGTAATTGCATCCAGGTGGTGTGTGTGCTCCTTTCCCAGGATGACGTTGATTATCCATTGTGCGGTGACAAACCTGCCCAACCTGACCACATCCGCGAGAGACCATCCGCATTGCCGTGGGTAGTTCCTGGGCGATGTTGGACCTGGAAATGGAAGTCTTGGAGCGCGAGGAACCACCTGGTGACGCGGGCGTTGGTCTCCTTGGCCGGGACATCCACTGGAGTGGGGCGTGATCAGTCACCAGTGTGAAGCTCCTGCGGAGAAGGTAGTAGCGCAGGTCCAGGACTGCACACTTGATGGTGAGGGCTTCTTTCTCCATGGCTGCATACCTGGTCTCTGCGGATGTGAGCGTCCGACTGATGTAAGTGACTGCTCTTCTCCATTTCAGACCTGGGACAGGACCGCACCCAGTCCTGTGTCAGAAGTGTCCATGTGGAGTAGGAAGGGGCAGCCGAAATCCGGAGCGTGGAGGACTGATGTGGAAGTTAGGGCCTCCTTTAGCATCTGAAAGGCTTCTTTAGCTGCTGCAGACAACTGGATCTTTTCCAG
Organism: Danio choprae; assembly: GCA_903798125.1. NCBI lineage: Eukaryota > Metazoa > Chordata > Actinopteri > Cypriniformes > Danionidae > Danio > Danio choprae. Next base: position 6,579,004 of record CAIGQW010055747.1, on the reverse strand, counting down.
CTGTTCCTTCTTGGTCAGGTCGGACAGGGAACAGGCTATCGTGCAAAAGTTAGAAATAAAACACCAGTAGTATCCTGCCAACCCCAAAAATGTACGTACCTGGGTTTTATTCTTCGGTCGTTCAGCTCATTGTACTGCCTCCACTTTATTGCACAGAGTGGATGCACAGAGTGGATGATCACGTCGTCGAGGTAAGCGGCGGCATATTCCTGGTATGGCCAGAGTAAAATATCCATAAGTCGTTAGAATGTAGCAGGTGCTCCATGCAGCCCGAACGGGAGGACCCGGTAATGCCAGTGGCCAAACGGTGTACTGAAGGCAGTTTTTTTGTTGTCTTCATTAGCTAGGGGCACTAGGGTATATTGCAATAGTGTTGTTCGCCTCGGACGATCGCTGAACACTGGAATTAACTGACCAGGGATTCTAGCTTGATCTTCTGACCCGCCGACAGCTGCTCTCCCATCCTCACTATCGGCGGGGGGCTTTGGGTGAAGGCTACCAGATCTTCTCGGGGTGACACCCATTTCTTCAGGAGGTTGATGTGGTATACCTTTTTTTCCCGACGACATCCTACCTGACGAACCTTATAATTTACCGGCCCGATTTTTCTCCACGATGGTGCTTGGTCCTTGCCATGATGCCAGGAACTTTGCTGTGGTGGTAGGAACGAGTACTTTATCACCAGGTTGGAATTGTCGGGGTTGTGCGTGCCGATCATATAGCCTTTCCTGGGCGCGCTGGGAGGCCGCTAATTGTTCTCGGACCAGAGGCATTACATGGTCTATGCGCTCTCTCATGTCTCGTACGTGCTCTGAGGCTGCGGTGCGGAGCTGGTTCCTGCTTCCATGTCTCTCTAGCCACATCCAGCAGTCCACGGGGCTGATGCCCAAACAGTAACTCAAACGGGGTAAAACCGGTAGATGCTTGAGATACATCTCTAATTCCAAAGAGCACGTCCCAGTCGCACCCATCCTCTGCGACTACTCTGCGCAACATCTGTTTAAGGGTCTGGTTAAACCGCTCCACCAGACCGTCTGTCAGGCTGAAGTGAAAAGATTGTCAGGGGATGGTAAACAGATGTGCAAAGCTGTTTTACCTGGAGTAGCCGGCAGAGGTCGGTCATCAACCGAGACATGAAAGGGGTGCCCTGGTCAGTCAATATCTCAGAGGGGATTTCCACTCTGATGATGAACTGGAATAGCTCTTTGGCGATGGATTTGACGTTGGCTAACTGGAGGGAAATCGCCTCGGGGTACCTGGTGGCATAGTCTATGATGACCAGGATGTGTTAATGACCTCGGGCGGATTTTGGCAGTGGGCCCACCAGGTCCATCCCAATGCGCTCGAAGGGCACCTCGATGATGGGGAGGGGTACTAGCAGACTGGGGGGAGATTTTAGTGGTGACGTCCGTTGGCAGGTGGCGCACTCCCGACAGAATCTTTTCACTTCAGCCTCCAGGCCAGGCCAGTGGATTCGTTGGATGGTATTTTCCGCTCCCAAGTGCCCAGCCATTGGATGGGAGTGCGCCAGCTCCATTATCATCTCCGTCTTGGTCCTTGGGACTAACAGCAGGAGTTTTTCCTCCCCCCGCCGCTGTCCGATACAATAGAGCAAACCTTTTCTGACCACAAAGTATGGGAGAGGGTGAGGCCCTGGAAGACGCACTTGTCCATCTATTTCACGGACTTGCGTTCAGCAGGGTTTAAGTCGTTCATCTTCCTGTAGCTCCTTTCCAAACTCTCCTCCTGTGGTTATTCTCTGAAACAGATTAAAGAAAGGGTTAGAGTCCAAAAGTGTGAACTCACCCTCTCACTTGCCGTCTGTGGCCAGCATGACTGGTAGGCTGGTAGGATTTGTCATGCTCACGGGGCGTCATAGTTTTCTTGTTAGCACTCGGAGCAGGCAGTCAATTACCACTCGCTCAGCAACCTGGAAGGCGGTGGTATTTCCCGATAGCAACCAGAGATCTGCCAGTCTGGACAGCTGCGTGGCTTGCACACAGGTGGAAAGTTGTTCATCATACGCCCATTGCCAGAACTGCTGGGCTGCCCTGATGGGAGAAAGCCCAACTCTCACTAATATTTTTCTGTTTAATGTCTCATAATTTTCATTTTGGGGCTTATAGTGAGTAATACGCATGATGTGCTTCTCCAGTCAGGAACGGTGCTATGAGTCACGCCCATTTGGCTTTGTCCCACAACTCTCTGGTTGGTATCACCTCGAATGTGTGTAGGTATGCCTCGATGTCATCCAGGTTGCTGAGCTTTGTAAGATGGTGGTGGGCAGTGCTTCTGGCTTCTGGAAGCGGCACTCAAGGGCTCCGTAGGCTTTCGACCACCTGCTCAGTCCTTTCCAGTCCGGCTGCAATCTTTTTTGCGAGCTGCTGCTGCTGTAACATCACATCTCTCGGAACACTCCTTTAAGCGCGCATTCCACCAGTGTAGCAGGGTGGAGTGAAAATGCAGACACAAGTTGAATGTGAACACACCCCTGAAGAGATTTTTATTTACAGTGCTGGTGAAATAATATGTGCTGTAGGTGTGTGAGGTGTGCTGGTGTCTTTAGTGAACGTCCTTTGGTCCAAGTAAAGAGGTGTCCAGGTGAGCTGTCGGTGCTTAGATCCTTTTTTCCCGTTCATGCTTGTGTGATACGCCGATCGCCACCTTGATCAGTCTGTGGTTTCTGAGAGGGAGGGAGAGAGAGAGAGAGAGAGAGAGAGAGAGAGAGAGAGAGAGAGAGAGAGAACACATTAGAGATGTGTTTAGCGAAGAGGCTTCTCAGCGTCTGTCGTCGCTGTGGCTCTTTTAAAGGGCTTGAAGGAACGAGCCCCAGGTGCTGGCGATCAGCGTAATTGTGTCCAGGTGGTGTGTGTGCTCCTTTCCCAGGATGACGCTGTTTATCCATTGGGTGGCCCACCACACAACATATTCAATAAACAATCCTGAGTGGAAATTTATTATATTTAGAATTTAGGTGTTAATTTATAGCTCTCTGTTGAGTACCAGAATAAAATTTGGATGATGTTATTCCATTTTTACAATCCAATCTCTTTAAGAGATCTTAGGTTTTAGGTTTTAGTACTTCTTCTACTACTCTGATATATATAAAAAAATATAAATAAGTCTTTAAGCGCCTCAAAGGTAAGTTAGGGCCAGGGGACACGTTGAGACAGTCCTCGCCGCAGCCCGCAGTTTTATGACGTAGTTGACCAGGTCCACTACGTAGTTGACGATCGCCTTCACCTCCCCCTACCCTAAACCCAACTGTCACAGTAGTATGGGCGCTACCTTACCTTAGTGGGGCGGTACAAGGTCCACTACGTAGTTGACGATCGTCTGTATTCATCAAGCTGCGGGCAGCAGCGAGGACATCTTGGACACGTTGGAGGGCTGCGTCTCTGGTGATGATGGTGCGCTCTGGCTGGAGCCTGGCAAACCTCTCAAGGTTCAACCACTGTGACGTTTTCCATACATTTCCCCATAGTGGAAGTTTTCCATATAGCATTAAAGTTGTAACAGTTACTATGTAACCCTCATTCCCTGAGGGGGGGAACAGAAAATGCTATGTTCCTTCACAACTCCAGGCCACCTCGGGGAACAAGGGTTACATTATAAGCATTACATTATCATATCATGTAGTGTTTGACCCCTCTCTTCTGGATCATTTACGTAGTGTCGCATAGTATGAACACCACAGCGATTTAAAGACACAAAATCAAGTCATGTAGTGTGAACAGCACAGCGATCAATGTTTGAAGTCATGTAATGTGAACTAGGCGCTACACTACAGTTATGCTCATTCTGGAGCACGATCAACATCGAAGGCACTCGCTTTAAATGCATGCTCACACGTTTTACGCTTTTGCTTTTGCGAACATGAGCACTCTAGCCTATTAGAAACAGTGCTGGGGGATGAAGTTTGCTTTCACTTTCAAATGGCTATAAAACACACCTTTTTGCATTTTAGCCTGTGTGTTAGTGAATTTGGATCAACGTCTTGTACTGCAGGTAAAACTATGATGTTATGTTATTGGCTGCTGCTACATGCTGAAGTAAAATTTATTTAACCTCTGCCTATTTCATGAGTAAATAAATAAATCATAATAACAAAAGTACCCTAAGATTTATTTATTGACACAAAATCTGACAATCCATTTTGTGGTTTTGTTTTGGCCCTGAACGCACTTAATTTCATGTTATTCATTCTTATAACTACAAAAAAAATAAAAATAAATTAAGAGACAAATTATACCAAATGAAATTCGCTTCAAAAACAGGATTTTTCTTTTTATAAAAATATAGTTTATGCTAAGTGTTCAAAAATAGATCTGTCTCACTCTTTTTCTTCCAGTGTATGCTGTCCCATTAACACACTATTAGAGTTACAATTACAAAAATTCACAAAACAAACAGTGATATTTCATTTAAAAAAGTAAAGTAATAAGCTATTTAAAACACCTTTACGAGAAAGAGCAATATGTGCTTTGAGGCAAAGTCTGTCACGCTGCATTTATTTTGGGTTTGTTAATGTATGAATTGTTTAAGTTAAACATTTTGTGTATGGGGTTTAATATTTTATTGGTCATAAATCAAATTGAAAAATCTAGCTTTTTTAGTTATTGATTAACAATTGAGCGTTGTTTGCCTATATAAAAAAATAATACCAAAATTAACAAGCAATTTTGGGCCGTGCCTTGCGTGACCGTCCGCTATGCCAGATTATTTTATTCACTCAGTAGCCTAGACCTAACGTTACTCAGTATTCAAGTATCAAACATTTATATTAAGAAGATATTTAGACTATTTTATTATTTTTAAAACGTTGTTTGTAGGCTTAATTGGGGTGTTTTTTCTTTGTTGATGAACTGCTACACTTCTTGTTATTTAATATTTCGATAATAAATTTATATTTTAACTTTCTGTCAACTTTCAAGATTCAAATGCAATTTTCTAAATAATCTAAATTAGATGATTACAATATGCCGTAAATATATTTATATATTGACTAATATGTTTTAGTTTTAAAACACATAACTTTTGCTTTGGGCAGCACGATGGCGCAGTGGGTAGCGCTCTCGCCTTACAGCAAGAAGGTCGCTGGTTCGAGCCTCGGTTGGCATTTCTGTGTGGAGTTTGCATGTTCTCCCCGTGTTTGCGTGGGTTTCCTCCGGGTGCTCCAGTTTCCCCCACAAGTCCAAAGACATGCGGTACAGGTAAATTGGGTAAGCTAAATTGTCAGTAGTGTATGAGTGTGTATGGATGTTTCCCAGTGATGGGTTGCAGCTGGAAGGGCATCCGCTGTGTAAAGCATATGCTGGATAAGTTGGCGGTTCATTCCGCTGTGGCGACCCCAGATTAATAAAGAGACTAAGCCGACAAGAAAGAAATGATCTTTTGCTTTGGTTATGCATTCCGTCCACACTGCCCCGGAGTTTTCAAGCGAAAACAGATCGTTTTGAAAACACTGAAAAGGCAGAATCAGTAAATGTGCAGAATCAGTGTTGGTTATATGAATTAATATATTAACTTATCTTTGTGCTCAGCCAAAAAAACGTTACCTGAGAACAAGTAATAGATTCAAAAGACCACAGAGTCGTTAGATAGAGACAAGATTAATTAAATATGAAGTTTAACAACTATAGTGAGATGAGATCCAGCGGTAGATCCTTTATGAACTGTCTGACATGCACTGCTCTCACCTGGGGAGGTGTGCTCAAAGCCCACACTGACTGCCTGGAGCTCAGATGTACACATACGCTGTTTGTGTCCTTCGTGGTCCGGTATTGTATTGTTCCAACGTTGATGTCCTGTCTGCGTGTCCTGTCTAATCCAGTGACTGTATCTAGTAAGTGTTTGTTCAATAAACCCGTCTTTTTGTTAAATCCCGTGTTCCTGTTTCGTCATGTCCCACAGCGAGTTGTTACACAGATAACTTTTAGGGAACGTTGCACAAGGTCACGAGAACGTCTCCTCCTACCTGGGTAGGGCCTCCTTTTGCAGCCAGTAAAGCATTAATTTGTTTTGGGAATGACATACAATTCCTACACATGGACAGAGGGATTTTGAGCCATTCTTTTTTAAGAATAGTGGCCAGGTTACTATGTGATGTTGGTGGAAGAAAAGGTTTTCTGACTCCTTCAAAACACCCTAAAGTAGCTCAATAATATGATTTGTGTGTCCCTCCCTGTTACCACCAGTCACAACTTGTTTTACCTATAAATTATGTACTTTTGCTTTAAATGACATCATAAGAAAAGAAGTGACATCATATGGGCCAGGCACCCTCCAAGACTAAAATCATTTTTGGATGAAATTTACCACCCCGTTGCATACCTCCAGTTACATACCTCCCTTTTTTATTGTGATGGGGTGGTAAAGTATGGGATCTGATGGGATTGTTCTGCATCCCATTTGAATGTGAGGATGTATGAAATTAAAGATTCTAATATATGGTAATGAATTTATTCAGAATTAATGAATGATATTATTACAGATCTCTTTTCTAAATTCATGTTTTCTACAGGATGCTTTATAATAATATATTTGTGCATATAAATTAGATTAGACAGAACCAATGCCAAAAAAGACTCAATGCAAAAATTAGTAAATTCACATTATTATATGTTTGGGGAAGTATTAAATACAATATGAATAGAGGAAAAATCCAAAGAAAGAAAAATTATATTAAATTTTTTTGTTGAAATGTATTAGTTTGTCTTTTTTTTTTTTTTTCAATATTTTGTTGAATTGAAATCTTTCCTAAAGATGTTAAGTGAACACACTCTTATTTTATTTTATTATTTAAAATTAATTTATTTAAGTGAACACACTCTTATTCACACTCTTATTTCTTCACTGAGAAATGGATAAAAATGGGCTGTACTCATTTATGATGTGCACTATATGTAGAAAATTAAAAGCAGGCCTATCATTGGTAAGTAATAGCTTTAGTTAGTCTCACTTCAGAGAATTGTGAATTTTTGTGTTATTTAGATATATGGTTGGAGGAAAGATGCATCATATATACTTCACAAATTTTTATTAATCTGGGGTCGCCACAGCGGAATGAACCACCAACTTATCCAGCATATGTTTTACGAAGCGGATGCCCTTCCAGCTGCAACCCATCTCTGGGAAACATCCATACACACCCATTCACACTCATACACTACGGACAATTTAGTCTACCCAATTCTCCTGTACCGCATGTCTTTGGACTTGTGGGGGAAACCGGAGCACCCGGAGGAAACCCACGCCAACACAGGGAGAACATGCAAACTCCACACAGAAACGCCAACTGACCCAGCCGAGGCTCGAACCAGCGACCTTCTTGCTGTGAGGCGAACGTGCTACCCACTGCGCCACTGTGAGGCCTTGTCAAATATCTCTGGACTTAATAAAAAAAAATAAATAAATAAAGTTTAAAATCAGCAGTTCATAAAGAAATGATTTGTCTATACTCTGTCACAGTGAAAAACCTCATCACATCAGTTACCACCCCGTCACATGGTCATTTTGTTAAAGGTTTATGGAAAGGAAATAAAATGTTACATATATTAATGTTGAATGGTGTTCTTGTTGTGTGGACTACATATGTAAGTTAATCTAAATTTGTGAAAAAAAAGTGTTTTTCAGTGCAAACAATGAGATAATTGAGATGCCAAAGTTAAAAATGTAATAATAAAAATTTATTAAACTACTGACTTTCTATTGATGGTTGCAAAAAAAAGAGAAAATTTTGATTATTAGGGAAAAAATGGAATTTAAACATATATTTCCTGTTTTACTACAATAATATCATAAATATTGTCCATAACAGGATGGTACAGGAAAGAATCTCTTGTCTTAAGAAAAACCTTACAATTAATAAGGATTTTGTGCCTGATGTGGGATTCTATACTTAATTATAATTTTGTAAATTGCAAAGTGGAATGACTTATGTACACTGATGGATAAAGTGGAGTTTGCTGAGTAAATACAAATAATTGTATAATCCTATATGAAATCAATCAAAGTTACCTTTACTTTCAGAAATGGAGTGGAGCAGCCTTGTTCTGCGTATGACCGTGGATTTTATAATAACGGGTTAAACTCTAAAATGCGATTGGCTGATCAGCGGGATGCTCAGGTGCCGGAGGAGGATGCAAGCTTCCGCTCGATGTCACCATGTGTATGTGCATAGCCACTCAAAGGAGGAAAGAGAGCTGTGTGATAAAGGACTGACCAGTTACTAGCCATTGCATTCATATTTTTTTTTTCAGACAATAGCTTAGCTGCTTCCGAAATGCACTGCTGTAAACAGACGCAAATCCTGTAAATCAGTTTGCACCAGTCGGCGCCCTGTAAGTCAAAGCGCGTGACTGTGTGTGTGTATGTGCCTGCGTGGGAAATCGCAGATCAGCGATCAATGGAAGTTAACCGAACCAAACCCGCCTCACTACCAGTGCGTGAACGTCTGTAACCGGCGAACATCCCGCGGATATTGATTTCACGTAAGTTTGTACTGATGTCACATTGATTCTGTGTGAATCATCTTCCATGGGCTGTTTATTACGTTGATTTATCTGCAGAAAGTTTGTGTTTGAATTGTACAATTGTGCAGTACAAGGGGCTGAATAGAACTGAACGCTAGCGTATGTGACAGCGTTACATTAAAGTAACTGATTTCTACATGTGAAATGTGCTAGGTGCACCTGACGTCCTCACCTTATGGCAAGCCTAATTAGCCTTAAGCTGTTAAAACGAAATAGTTCCTATATCATTAGTAGATTTATTATTATTTTTTTTAATCCAGGAACGTTGGTAATTTGTGGTAGATATTGACTATTCAGTTCTGATTGATATATGAAAAAAAAAAAAAAAAAAAAAAAAAAAAAAAAAAAAA
>CAIGQW010055747.1:6552095-6569051 GCA_903798125.1 Danio choprae | reverse complement strand
TATAATTGTTTGTAGTTGTTAGGCACAGTGTGGGCAATGAGTCACAGAGATGCTCACACTCACAACTACATGATATCATGTCATCGCCGTGGAAGTTTTTCACACACCATGGAAGTGTGTAAAGTTCTTTGTTCACAATTTGCCACCATGACCGCCCAAATTGCTTAATCTCATATTCTCTTACACACGCAGCTTAACTCGATCCCATACATGATGAAATCTTGATGGAAATTCTTAGGTAAAACAGCTGCTGCACATCTGCTCATCTGGAAAAGTAGCTTGCAGAGTAGACATGACTCTTCTCTACTCTCTGAGCTGCCCAGGGAGCAGAAGTAAAAAACAAAACAAAACAGTATTTTAATGTGTTCCTCATAATTTTTATTGTTTCTTTTATAAATACGTATTTCAATTATAATTCTTGCAACACATTTAAAAAAAAAAGGTTGGGACAGCAGCAGTTTAGAGGCTAGCAATTAGGTAAATTGGTTAAATGATGTGATTTGAAACAGGTGATGTCAACAGTTGATTGTAATTATGATTTGGTACAAAAGCAGCATCCAAGAAAGATGTAGTCCTTTAGGAGCAAAGATGGGCAGAGGATCACCAGTTTGCCAACAAATATGTGAGGAAATTATTGAAATGTTTAAAAACAATGTTCTTCAAAGAAATATAGGAAGAGATTTGGATATTTAGCCTTCAACAGTGAATAATATAATTAAAAGATTCAAGGAATCTGGAGGAATTTTAGTGCATAAATGACAATGGCACAGGCCTTAGCTGAACAACCGTGATCTCTGATTCATCTATAAGTCAGACCCCCTAGTTTTTCATGAAATTTTATTTTTTTTGTTATTTTTTTGTGGTAAAAATTACTGATTTTATGGTGGTAATTCGCAGAAATTTGTGGAAAGTTTTGCGATGAGAGAGAAAAAAAAAAATAAATAAATAAAAAAAAAAAAAATATATATATATATATATTTTACCATATTAGGTAGCCTACTGTGTTAGGTGTGCAATTTGACACAATGACACAAATCATATAAATAAAGCTTTTTTTATTTTGGTGTCTTGTCAAGACAAGATCTAAAACAATGGAGATTAAGCCAAAGGAAGGTTGTATAACTTTTATTTTTATTCACAATCTTATTTTATCTCAGATTTCACTCCCCGGAGCATCTGACACCATATACCTCACTCAGGGCTTCCCCTACCGTAATACACCTATAACACAGATTGCCGTAATACTCGTCAATGGCAGGGAAGCGTTTTCTCTTGTTAACTGCAGGGAAAGAGTTAAATGAAAACATTTATCGATTTTACGTGCACCATAATACCAGCCATACATGTAAAGCACAAATCATGTCCTTCAATTCGGTCACGTCCAGCGGCCGTCAGCCTTGAACCAATCTCCATCATTGTAAGCTGCTTGCTTTTCTGTTTGTTCCATTGCTCCGTTTGTTAGATGATTGCTCAAACTTTCTTTTGCAGTCTGAAGCACGCTCTTCAATTCGCGCCACAGGATGTCTACAGTCGTGGCCAAAAGTTTTGAGAATTACATAAATATTGGAAATTAGAAAAGTTGCTGCGTAAATTTGTATAATAGCAATTTGCATATACTCCAGAATGTTATGAAGAGTGATCAGATGAATTACATAGTCTTTCTTTGCCATGAAAATGAACTTAAACCTGAAAAAACTTTGTTTCATTGTTAACCATGGTAACCTGCAAAGAAACGCGTGCAGCCATCATTGCGTTGCATAAAAATGGCTTCACAGGCAAGGATATTGAGGCTACTGTCCAACTTTTTTTTTTTTATTTGGGGTTATAAAACCATATAGATAGCGAAGCAGAAATTTTGTGGGAAATCTGTAGCAATTAAAAAAATATATTGCAATCTCAATTTTTTTGCTTCATTTTTGATTTTGATATTTGTGATATTTTGATTTTGCTTTAAACTTAGCGATTGCAGAATCACAAAACTCTGGAGTCACTGCACAACATAACAGCTGCCTGTTGTCTATTCATTATAGTTCATGTAAATTAAGCTTTTAAGTCATTGAAAGTCAGGGAAATGTCTGGGAATTTTACAGTTGGCATAGAGTGGGAACCCTGAATATAATGGTGCCTTTCGTCTCTCTGTGTTTGTACAATAAAGTGATCCTGGCATGCAGTCTGCTATGTGTTTCTATATAACTTAAGAGGATCACAGATTATCTTGCACAGAAACCCAGCTTCAAGGCACAATATATTGCACCAAAATTCATTCATTCATTTTCATTTCGGCTTAGTCCCTTTATTAATCTGGGGTCGCCACAGCGGAATGAACCGCCAACTTATCCAGCATATGTTTTACGCAGCGGATGCCCTTCCAGCTGCAACCCATCTCTGGGAAACATCCATACACACCCATTCACACTCATACACTACGGACAATTTAGCTTACCCAATTCACCTATACCGCATGTCTTTGGACTTGTGGGGGAAACCGGAGCACCCGGAGGAAACCCACGCCAACACAGGGAGAACATGCAAACTCCACACAGAAACGCCAACTGACCCAGCCGAGGCTCGAACCAGCGACCTTCTTGCTGTGAGGCAAACGTGCTACCCACTGCACCACTGTGAGGCCCTGCACCAAAATTAATTGCAATAAATAATATTATTGTCATTGTATGCCACTCTTTATAAACTGACAGTTTGTCAATTCTGAGACAATGGCTTTTCTCCCTCTCCTTGTTTGTGGAGAAGCAGCCTGATGACAACATGTACTGAGGGTTTCTACCAACTATTTTAGTCCTTTCACATACCACCTCTTTTTTTTTTTTTTTTTTGGTAAAATAACAGACATAATCGTATAGTATTAGTGATTTATTTGAACACAAGAAGTATTCATATTGTGTGAAATGAGTCTGGTGCATATGCAGAAAAAACTACTTACAAGAGTTGGTTTTAGCCCATTTTCTGTCAGTTCATGGCTGAAACAGGTTCTGAGTTTGGAATATCTGAGCACTTGAACATCTGTCCTGAGGAGTTTGCTCTTGGCTGGTGCTTAAAACCCACTCTGCGTCACAAGATTCAGCTAAATGGCTTTTTTAAGACCAAACAAAAATATAGAATTAGGTTTCTAAACCAAGCACATAGATCTTTCTGTGTTTAATATCTGCCTTTCTTTGGCCCAGTGATGGCGCTACACTGGGGTTAGGGGTTGGTTATATCCTTGTATCCAGCTGTAGCCCCTGCAGAGACATAACAATATTTCAGCTCTATTTTTAGTGTCTAATCAAAGGTAGCCAAGCTCATTGTAGAACAATATTACAATTCGGTCACTACTCGTTATTGATTAACTTACAATCGATTAGAGAAGACACACATAATATTAGCAATATTTAGTTATTAAATTCCTTACTTATTAAATAATAATCTTAAATATTTTTTGTATGTGTGACACGGTAGCTTAGTGGTTAGTACTGTTGCCTCACAGCAAGAAGGTAGCAGGTTCGAGCCCTGGCTGGGTCAGCATTTCTGTGTGGAGTTTGCATGTTCTCCCATTGTTCACGTGGGTTTCCTGCGGATGCTCCAGTTTCCCCCACAGTCCAAAAACATGCGATATAGGTGAACTGAATAAACTAAATTGGCCATAGTGTATGTGTTTGTATGAGTGTGTATGGATATTTCCCAGTACTGGGTTGCAGCTAGAAGGGCATTCGCTGTGTAAAACATATGCTGGAAAAGTTGGTGGTTCGTTCCGCTGTGGCAACCCCTTATGAATAAGAGGACTAAGCCGAAGGAAAATGAATGAATAAATTTGTTATATATTAGGGGTGCACGACATTGGAAAAATCTGACGTTCTGATATTTTGTTATTCTGCAATTTTTATATTGCATGAATAAAATTTCATACATGAATACAATTTCACCAGTTGAATAGCTTTATTTGGATAGAATTTATACTTTTAGATTGATTGAGATGATTCTGTGAGGAGTACATCTGCATAAAATCTAGTAAACAAATTAAAAGAAAAAGAATAAATTGAATTGTTATTAATGTTACAAATGGTACAATTTCTTATGCCTGAATGCTTATGCCTCAAAAACACATGCAAATGATAAATTATAATACAGACTCAACATTGTGATCATTTGCAATAGTCGCATTGCAGGATATGAAACTATATATTGTGCATTATATATAATAATTTGTTAAAACCAACATGGCTGCTGAGTCAATAAATGCTTTAGGTCCAATAAATACTTTTCTGTTTTACCATGTGGAAAATTATGTTATTGCGTTGCTTTGCTAAATTGTTATTAGCCTATTTCTGGCTGTTCAGACTGTAAATATGTTATGGAAATTGCCTTGTTTATGTCCATGTTCATCATTCAATTCAATTAATCCCAAATAATACAAACACATTTTTATGTATATATAGCAGGGAACATGTGAAACAAATAAGAAAAAAGGATGCCATCATCTTTCACTTCAGCTCTAACTTGCATACTTAAAAATGAATTATGTTCCTCATTTGTGAGTCACCTTGGATAAAATCATCTGCTGAATGAATATATGTCAATTTAGTTTACATAAATGTAACCAATGTTTCAACAGCTTGCCATACTCATTGCCTTTCAATTACAGCGATTCTTCCTAGAGATAACTGGCTGTTTTGGGTGTTATTCATATTTCTTTTTCTCTATTGCCGCAGTATTGCAGAGCTGTGTTTGCAGAAAATTCACGGTTAATGTATCTGTGTGTGCTTTGCAAGATCAAGACTGCTCAGTGAATCGTCCTCTCTGCATGTATTAAGTCAACATATCTGTCCAGCTGCTTTGATTCAATATGACAGTGTATAACTGCTGCCTGATGTATTTGCTTTGTTTCTGGAATATATAGCACACACATAGTTACGACTGAGTCACAGAAGCACTTTTTGAGTGTTAGTGCAGTTGTAAAGAAGGACATTAGGTCACAAAAGCAGAGAGAGTTTTTTAGTGGTTTATCCTGATAGCCCTGCCTCAGCATTCTGTGGTCAGATATTTTTATGATGGTTTTTATACTGCCTAACTGACCACTGTCCAATATAAAAAAAAGTTATTTAATAGTTAAATGCTTCCTAAATCATTAGCTCTTTTTATCTTATATGATTTGCCAAGCAGTCTTTTTATGTTATATTATTTGCCAAGCAGTCATCTACTAAGCAAAACAATGTGCAGTCAGTTATCATCAGAGTCATTTTTTGCTAAATAAACCCACCCTGATTGATATAAGACCTGAATTGAGATTCAGATGTGCTTGTGTATTTTGTTTTATAGCTAATGCTATAAAGCTATTTTTTCTTTTCTTTTTTATATTATTTTATATTTTATATTATTTTTACATATTAGAACATTTGCTAGATTTTCTAATGCTTATGAGTTTAAATGTTTGTGAGAATAAAATTATCATTAAAACATTGTTCTTTCTAGATACTGCACTTTTAAACAGTTGTTTTAAACGCTGCAAACGTGAAAGATGGTCTTTCTAGGGTAATATGTAGGTCTTGCATGTATATATATTTTTTTTAATGTTTTTTTTAGATAAGCACAACTACTTTGTCAACAAGGGCATATTAAGTATATTGCTAAGTATGTATTTTTAATTTACATAGCATAATAACATTGTGATTATAGTAAGTGAAATCTCAGTCTTTCTGGAATTCAACTCAACATGTTTTAGGGGAAATTGTACCTAAAATAATTTATGCAGCTATGAACAATGGTATTTGAATCAAACACTGCACCACATTCATCAGCTGGAATTGAGGCCATTCTGGTGAATTGAGGTAGTTATACTTGAATCTTAAAGAGAATGTGCTTTCTTCTCCTTGCCAGTCCCTATATAAAGCATAGAAATATGACCCAAATTACACAGATAGAAAAGCAATTACTCCACACTATGTTGCTTATTTGTAGGGTGCAATGTATACTTCATTTCTTTCTAAGGATGTGGCCCTATTTAAGTAGTTTATTTTATATATATATATATATATATATATGTGTGTGTGTGTCTTTGTTTTTATGCGCTGAAGAGAAGATTGCAAACAGGTGGAATGTGATTGGTGGAGCTTAAAGGGCACAGCTGACTGAGTCATCACCCAGAGGCAGCTTTAACGTCATGCACTCTCTCTCCATTTCTTTGTCAACATCTCTCTCCCTTTCCTTCTCTGTAATACCATCTCTGAATTGTCCTATAATTGGCCCATCTCCTTCCACCCAGTCTCCTCCTGTTTCATTTTTTCTTTCATGGCTCTTTATAAATAAACTGCTATTCAAGTATTAAGTGTTCCCCATTAATATACACCCCATTAGTTTAGTAAACAACAAAAACACCTATTTTAGGTATTTCAAATTCTAGTATGTTATTGTGCATATTTGATCTCATTACTTATTTGTCTCTCTCTTGATGTTCATCTCCACTGAGCCCATTCGCTTCCATACCTATGTAGTGAATGTGTGTGACATCTTGGTCCACAGTTCAAATTTCCTGATTGCAGCTACAGTGTTCTCTTAACTGTTCTTATCTCAGACAGCCTGTTTGCTTGTTAAAGATAACTGACTTGTATTTCAGGAACTTTTTAGTATAAATGTATTTTATGGTTTTATGCTTGCATTTAAATCCATTTATGTTTTCTCTCTGTGGATAAGTATTAACAGACTTTGGCATTGGAGTCTTTTTCTCAGCTTACAGTACCTTGCACCCTCTGAAGTCCATTTGATTTTTAAAATGACCTACTCTGACCAGAATGATTAACCACAGTTAGACTTTATGTATTGTAATTTTATGTAACTATACATGTGTTATGGTCATTAGCTGGAGTACCCACCAGACTCACTAAAGAGCTCTCCAGATACAGTATATGAACACTCCACCAGTCATTCACCTGGACTACACCCCCACCTTGCTTTGCATCTCACAGCTGAAACTGTTCACACACACACAGCTGCTGATCATTGACACTGAATACATAAACTATATAAACACCACACTCACACAGCTTCATTGTGTGATATTGTGTATTTCTGCCATGTTCTTTTAAGTGTTTCTTGTTTTCTAGCCTCTTTGATCCTTGGACTGTTTCTTTTTTTCATGATTTATTGCCGCTTGATTGATTGATTGACACCCAACCGTTGCCTTTGGACTCTGGTTTTGTGGACTCTTTGGATAACCTTTGATGCACTGATTTGCTCCTGTTTTGACTGCTGTTTGCAGACCATCTTTTATGTAATAAAAGCTGCACATGGAGCTCCATCTCTGTTTTCAACAGAAATCCATCTCCATCTCTGTTTTCATCTCAGAAATTACAAAAATATATAAATGTGTGAAAAATGCTGTATTTTTCAAGTTTTTGTAATTACGTAAAAAAACTATCAATCAGGTTCTTAAAGGACAAATATGTCCATGTTAAAAATTGTTATAAAAATATTCATTTATTCATTCATTTTCTTTTTGACTTAGTTCCTTTATTAATCTGGGGTCGCCACAGCGGAATGAATCGTCAACTTATCCAGCATATGTTTTAAGCAGCGGATGCCCTTCCAGCTGCAACCCATCACTGGGAAACATCCATACACACTCATCCACACACATACGGACAATTTAGCTTAGCTAATTCACCTATACTACATGTCTTTGGACGTGCGAGCACGGGGATAACATGCAAACTCCACACAGAAATGCCAGCTGACCCAGCCGAGGCTCGAACTAGTGACCTTCTTGCTGTATGGCGATCATGCTATCCACTGCGCCACCCCATAAAAATATGATATTTAACTTTTTAAATGCCAGCTCCTTTACAAGTTTTTATTAAACTCCACAGTTGTTTATATAATAATAATAATAATAGTAATAATGCATTTACCGAATGCTAAGCAGATTTCTTTGATGCAGTATTGTATCTGCCAACAAATAATAACAATGACTTTGATAAATTATAATGTGGGTTGAAAAAATTTACAGTACAACATAAATTGCAGAATATTACAATATAATTCCTGTCAAATTATTTACACACCTAAAAGATTTAGTACACACATACAAACCACAATCTAACATCTATTCCAACATACCATACAGCTGCATAATTTATCCAAAAAGCCTTTTAACAAATATTGCATCATTTTATAGTTAAATGACATTGGGTGAAAGATTGCAGTTTTAATAGGTTTCAGCGAGGACATTTTTGCCCCTATAATAAACATTTTTCTATAAAGTAATGGAGGATGAACTATTAAAAGTTATTTAAAAGAAATTACAGTATGTCGAAAAAAACTGAAATGGTGTAAGGCGTGTCTTGTTGTCTTTTGTTTTGTAGTTTAATCTTGTCTTCCAGTTTCCTGCTTTGTTTCCCGCCATGTGCTCCTTTGTTCTTGTGTCATGTTCTCATTGGTTAATGTAGTCACTAGTCTTGTTTTTTTATTGCTTGTCTTAAGGTGCGTTCGACTTGAACCATGGCTGCAGCTGGTGATCAACGAGATTAGCCGAGCGCAGCCGGGGGCGGAGTTAAAAACAGAGCCGTCAAGTAGGACACTTCGGGGCTTAAATTTGCAGCAGTCATGATGACCGATCACATGGCGTCATCATAATTTGTATTTTCTTTTTATTTATAACAACAAAAGATTTTCAGTACAAATAAAATAGAATACAGTCTCTACAAACTAGTTCATTTTTAAATAATAAGGGAATTATGAATTAAAGTAGCCTATAACAAACGCATGAGAGAAATAAGGAGAAACGAGAGGGTAATATAAACAAAAAGAAAATAAATATCAACGAAAAGGGCGTATCAAATGCAATGCAACAAGCACAATTTCTATGAGTTTAAACATCAGTCTTTAGGCTAATACTTCTTGTTTGAATATGCTAAAAAGGGGTTTACGTTTATTTACATTTATAGATATAAATCTTTCCAATATATATTAGTGTAAAACCCAAAACAAGGTGTTTTGATTAAGTCCTTAACATTAATTAAGATTATTTTGGTTCCGAAGGTTTTGATTTCGCACAGGCATCTGGTTGGCTGGCGTGGAGGCAGCGTTTTGCACGATTCAGGATTGCAACAAAACTTGACAAAGAAGACAGAGATGTACAGGTGAATTCATTTTGTGCCCAAATGCAACTTGATTTTTGACCATGCTTGTTTTTTACAAACGGAGTCAATGAAATTGTGAAAGTGTCGAAGCATTCGTCAGGAGTCTATACGATCTGGCAGAGTTTTGTGATTTTGGTGCTACTAAAGATGAGCAGATTCGCGATCGCATAGTGATTGGAATTGCAGATAGCAACATGTCTGAAAAGCTGCAGTTAGAGCCCGATTTAATGCTGGAGAAAGCGAAACAGATTGCTCGCCAGTCGGAACTGATTAAAACACAAAGCGCTGATATTCGAGGAGCAGGTGATGTAAGTGAAGTGGGCTACAAGTCTAAGCACACGAGACAATTCAAGAAACACACGGGGTAAATACAGAAATCCTGACACTAAACAAAGAGATGAAAATAGTAATGTTACATGTTCAAGATGCGCACGTAAGCACGAATATAGGGCCTGTCCTGCTCGGGGTAAACAATGCTGCAAGTGTAATAAAACAGGACATTTCAAAGTTGCTTACTAAAACATCTGCAGACATCAGGAGTCCAGGTGGCAAATTAGACTGTATTGGTAAATTCTTAGCCTGTACAGAAAGAAAAGAACAAAGTGTCAGTTTCTGGACTTATGTTGTTAAAGGCCCATACACCAACAACCTCCTCAGTCCTAAAAACTGCCTGTGATTCTGTCAACATGGAGCACCGTGTTTTCGGGGACTTTGGACTCTTAGACTGCGAGCCAATCAAAATTGAGCTCAGAGAGGATGCTAAACCATACAGCCTCTCTTTCCCTTTTCGAGTCCCCTTTCCATTGCTGCCAAAAGTGGAAGAGTAGCTGTAGCGAATGCTAAAGTCAGGAATCATAGAAGAAGTCACTGAAGCCATTGACTGGTGTGCACCAATAGTGCCCATGATAAAGAAAAATGGCCAGATTAGAATTTGTGTTGACCTAAAGAAACTGAATGAAGCAGTAAAGCATGAGAGATTCATTCTGCCTACACTGGAGGATATCTTACCAAAACTGTCTGGTGCATGCATATTCTCCACATTAGATGCATCTAGTGGATTCTGGCAGATACCATTGGATTCAAGCTGCAGAAAGCTCACCACTTTCATAACACCAGGTGGCCGCTTCTGTTTCCAGAGGCTACCCTTTGGAATAACCTCCGCTCTGGAGATATTTCAGAGAGCAAAGAGCACTCTTTTCAAAAAACATCCAAAAACCATTGGTGGGCATGTTCGACCTAGAGGTCTGCAAGAATTTTGAAAGAAATTGCACAGGGCATCCAAAATACATATCATATGATATGCCTGCTCATACTGAACACTTTGACACAAAAACCACTGTGGTCGTTCAAACCATTCATTAAAGATTCATCAATATGTGAAAAATGTACTTTTGCAAACTAGTCCCTGTTTTTTTGGTTAATCGTTGGCTCGATTAAGCATAGTGTTTCAATGCTTAATTCAGTGTTTCAATTAGCATTTTAACCACTAGATGGCAAACAAGACCACTTATTGATGGTGTCTGTGCTTTTCAATGCAAAATGGAAAAAAAAAACTGCAGAAAAATGCTTATTTTACACAGTATTGTTTTGCAAATACACTTTATCTACACATCGTATAGTAGATCTGCTTATTCTGGACAGCTGTCAATCAAACGATTCATTAAGTAGTTTATATTACTTTAATAATAAATATTTAAAAACTTGATTTGCTCTACATCAGCATAATCAGTATTTTGCAAATATCTGGACTGCCCAGATAAATAATTTTCAAAAAAGGTTGCACTTTTGCATTAGTACAGCCTTACCATTATATTTTAGAAAATAGTTTTGGTGGCGACTCCTGATAAATCAGGGATTAAGCCGAAGGAAAATTAAGGAATTATTGAAAATATTTTTAACCTGGTATAAGCCTGTAAATCCTAAAAGAAATCTCAAAACCTCACAGTTATTCAAGCCCATGTGACATATAATTCTAAACAAGTATGCTTTGAGGTTTACATCAATTAAAACGTTATTCTTGAAGGTTCATTTCTCTTTGAAATTATGATTGGTTAATGACAGGCCTTGTTTATGGTAAAAACAAGCTTACCATTCAATTTATGCACATTTTTTTCTACTTACGATGTTATAATTACACTGGAAGCTAATAATTACAACAGAAAGGCTAGTTCTAAACATTTTGTTACCTTTTTAGTTAAAATATTTACATGTGACACAAATTGTGTATAAGCATGATTAATGACTATTATTAATTGAATAGTTTAACTATTTATTTTTTGTCTGTGTGTCAACACTTTGTACATTGTGTTTATTGTGTTTTAGTGTCGGCCATAAATTTTGGCTTGTCAAACACCCAATCAGTATAAATGTCCTAAAGGTCCCTAAATGCTTGAACCCTGCACTGTAAAACCCTATGAGTTAAGGTAACTCAAACCATTTAAGGAAACCGATTGCAACAAGCCATTTGAGTTCAAAAACAAATCCTAATGAGTATTGTGAACTTAATCCATTTGAGTACACAAAGCAAATTGAGCACAGTAAAACCCCAATAAGTTAAGGCAACCCAAACCGTTTTAGGAAACTAATTGCTACAAACCATTTGAGTTAAAAAAACTAATTTATATGAGTAATGTGTACTTACTCCATTTAAGTTGAAGTAATGAGATATTTAAGTAATTACGTAAGTGTTGATTGAGCATTAATGATGAACACCTGCTGTTAAAAGGTAGAATCACTGAAGAGAAACACTAAACTAAAGCTGACTTCAGTCACAGCCTTAAAAGAAATTAAATACATTCAATCTCAATCTCTCATTCAATTTCAGCAGAGGATCATTAAACAACTCCACAAACAGTATCAACAGCTTCACTTATTACTAACCTGCTTGAGTTTATCTTTGTCAGATATCTACTGAAATTCACTGAAAATAATAATTTTCTTAGACATCACCACTGATGTGAACAGTGTTTGCTTTATAGGACTCTTTGAATTCATATTATAATATATAATGTGATTTATTTCTTTTAAGACTGTAACTGAATTCAGCTGTAGTTTTTTGTTTCTCTTCAGTAATTCTGCTTGCTAACATTAGGTGTACATTATTAATGCTCAATCAACTCATACTGAATCACTTAATTAACTCATTAACTTCAACGCTGAGTTCAAAAATCTTTTCAAATGAGTAGAATTAACTTCCAGTAAATTTTGAGTAAACGACACTCATTTCATTTAATACATTTGACTGTTGGGTTTCACAGTGTGTTTATCACCGATTGTGGCTTTATTTTTAATATTGTCTTTGCTTTATTTTATCCATTTTGTATTTTATTTTGCTGCTTGTAGTTATTTATTTATTTTTTGACAGTGCTTTTTACTTAACATGTATCAAACTTATCATATACCGATCTGTGTCCTAAACCTAAAACGTAAACTAAAACTGAAAACCAGACAGAACTGTGAGAAGTCTGTATTGTTGCACCCCTAATATACATCCTCATGTTTCCTTTGTTCCTGGCCTAGCTTTGTTTGCGTAACCTCTTTTGTTGAGTTTATTTATGGTCATGCCAAGTCTAGTTTTGTGAAGTTCTTGTTTTGTTTGTGTTAATAAATTCCACTTGGTACTCTAACACTCACCTTTAGTTGGAAGTTTGTTACAAATGGACAATAAGGTCCATAAGGTTGCATGAGTTAAGCTACAACACTTACTGAGTATTTCACAGTAGGCTAATAACAAAAAAAATTACCAGCCTATAGAGAACCAAATGCAATCTTTAGGTTTTGTTCACAATGTTTATAACATAATAATAATTAATATTACAGTACATAAACAAAATAAGAATAAAAAAAATTATGTAAAATACATATAAACAGCATTATAATTCTTTACATACAAAACTTATAAGGCTAGGGCAACATGATCAAATCATAAATTAATAATAGACTATTTATGTAAACACTGCTGTTTTGTTTATAACCACTTTTTGAGTACTCTAATAAAAAAACATTTACATAATTTTCAGATTTTAGGCTAGCAGGTTAAGAATTCCAGTTTCCTTCCCTTCACAGAGAAGACAGATTGACCAAAGGAGGTCTTACACTAAACAAAACAGTCACCATTAATAGCAGCTCTTGTGTTTACTCTGAGAGGTCTGATGCTTATGTATTAGATGAGAAACCAGCATTGGTACATGATTCTACAAACATTTAAAAAACAATTTAAGATCATTCAAATCAATGAAACTATCAACACTGAAAAGGTTATTATACAGTGTAAAACAGAACAATGATGTCATCGCATAGGCTTCAAATCCATAAATTTAATTATTTGTTTGTTCAATGTGGTTGAAGAGGCTTGAAGAGACCATGATGTAATGCAGTATGACAAATGCAAAAATATATTTTGATAAATTGAAAACAATTTAGACTTAGTTTGATCTTCTTGCAAATATTTGTAATCTGACTGTCAAATTTGAAATTCCTGAATTAGGTCAAAATACTTGAATTCATTGACTGCTTCAATAGCATTATTCTTAATCCATAACACAAATCTATCCCTTGCATTTTGTATGAAGTTGCTCACCTGCCCAGCTAGGTGATTTAGCACACACATGGATGACTGTCATTTGGATGGTTGTTTATGTACATTGTAAACAACAATGGGCCAAGTACAGATTCTTAAGGTACACTCATATTGTTACAACAGATGGATTACTTCACTCCATTGACCCTCACACATTACAGTCTCTTGCTCAAATAAGACCCAAACAGCAATTTTTTTCTATTATCTGATCTTATATTTACATGTCCTACTAGTATCCCTTTGGGTGGCATGGTGGCGCAGTGGGTAGCGATGTCGCCTTACAGCAAGAAGATTGCTGGTTCGAGCCTCGGCTGGGTCCACTGGCATTTCTGTTGGGAGTTTGCATGTTCTAGATCTAGATGTTACAAAACATCAATATGGTGCGGCTAAATATCAACTTCGCTATAAATGGCCCTGGAAGTAAGTACTAATATTCCTTTTCGTGTGCTGTATGAAGTAATCTGAGGTACAGAGCTCACCTTAATATCCACATCTGTAATCTTAGACTGATCAGACGCCACTGTCGATACTGCTAGACAACGTACCTCAGCAGTCCCTTCTATGGCCATAGTTTGTTACTTTATCTGCTGCTCATGTCCACAAACGGAATCCCATACACCCAGAGAAATGTCTGCAGCAGCCAGACTAGTGAATGGCACCCCGCAATATCATCTCCAGTGATCTCAGCCAAAGCAAACTCCCTCAATCAGCCAATGCCCAGAGGCAGAATGTACCCTGTGTCCATCGAGACAAACACCATCAAGCATTATAGTCAGGGTAAATTGCGGGGATGTTATAGAGATTATAGGCAGCTAAAAAGTTGTAGTCGCCACGTGATGCTGGAGCAATTGGGAAAGATGAAAAAAAATGGCCCAGGGTTTAAGTGTACAGATAATAGCAGCAGTAGTAGTAACAGTTTGGCTGAAGAAAAGTTTTTCTTCTGCGACCTGTTTGCAGTTTTAAATAATGGTTTGAATACCCCAGTGCAGTCAACATTAAGAATTTCTGTGAAGACTGCAGTATTTCCATATTCAAGAAAATAAACATGTTTATGCTTTGGTGCTGCACTGCACATGAGTAAAACAAGCTTCAATATTAGAATGCAACAGATAACAACGTAAAAGACGGTTTTGCTTTGTTCATGCTTGCCTTTGCTTTTGCTGCATCATTTCATAATATTACACAGAGAATTTGTCAGAAACCAAAAACTAACCTTAAAAGATAAGCTTAAGAATATAAATATGGTGATAAAAGATTTATAATATTTGAGCTAATGAGTAAAGCCATCCGAGATCGATAATATGCTTAATATTGTGTTCAATATGCATCACAGGTTAAGCTAACATGCTGTAGGTGCTCTGTTTAAAACTTAGACAAAGTAGAAAATAAGAAAAGGAGGTGATAAATGAAGCAAGACAATGTTGTCTTAAAATTGTGTCTTTTGTTATTTTCCAAATGGGTGAGCCAAAACAGAAATATGTAGCATTCCGAGTTTGTCTGATACCTCACTGTTGGAGTCAGTTATTTGCCATCTTTTAGTCCCATAAAATTCAATTACAGAACATTCAGAATGACATTTCTCTCTTCTTCCTCAGTGACATCAGGCTTCATCTTAAAAGTCTGAAAGGACGATCAATTGTCATTCCAACGTCCTAACCTTTGACCATTCACCTGTGAAGCAGCGATGGGGCGTAAACTGGACCTGTCTGGTCTGAGCAATAATGAAGCGGAGCATGTTCTTAGAGTGGTACAGAGAGACATGCAACTACGTAAGAAGGAAGAGGAAAGACTCAGGTATGTCAGATTATGTGAGTGTGATACATCAGTACAGATTTAATTTCATTTAACTAGGTTGGCACTATTTTGTGTTTTCTGTTTGGATTGGCTAATGGAGGAAAATAAGATGTGACACTGTTATTCTGTTGACCGAATCACTAATTTCTTGTTGCTGCCCTCTATATTAAGCCTTTTTCAGTCAAGCTGTAAATTATGTAATAATTTTCTCTTATGCAAATTCAAAGATCGTGTGGCAAATGTCTTGTGGCAAATCATGATGTGAATATGTATTTTTAATAAATGCAAATTAAATTTAATCAGGACTTTCAGCAAACAATTTGTTGAAATAAAAACTAGCATATGGATTTCATTTTTTATTGATTGCTAACACACTATTATGGATACAGTTAGTCTAATTTTACAAACCAATAATTTCATTCAAAACTCTAACACAGTTCACCTGTTTTCACACAAGTTACAATTTTCTCAATGTCTTCTGCGAAACTGTATACAAAATGCCCTATTTATGCGCAGGTTTAAACATGTTCTTATTCAGAGAATCCAAACACATGATATAATCAACTCAAGCTATCACATGCAGAACACAATCAACACACAATTATGCACGTGTCAAGACTAAGTAACAAAATTGATGGCATACCCATCAAGGTAGGCAAGGGAAGGCAAAGAAAAAAAGGTAAGACAGATAGGACAAGGAAGAAAATGAGGAAAAGGCCAAAGAACATTTATTTTTGTTCTTGTGAAATGGATGATCATGAAGGAAGCTTGCCAATAAGTTGAGCTGAATGTGAGTATAGCTGCATATAGTGTATGAACATTTAGATAATACAATGAGTAATTGATATTAGCCAAAAGACACCGTGAAGTATATAGTTTTTATAAAATTTTAGATATACATCAAGTGTAAATGTTAAAAAGGCCAGGTATATAATTTACTGATTTAATGCTAGTGTGATTGACAGCTAAGTCAAGCCTGCCCAGAAGAAGCACAGCACTTCGTTTCCTGAAAGTAGACCTTTTAGTTTCATGTAATCTGGCCTACAGCTCGTGACATTGGCTTATTGTGTGGGTGTCACGAGAAGTAAGAGTTTATATCTTATTGCTGTGTGTTCCTAATATCTTGTTTTCTGTGTTTAGGGTTGGAATCACTTAAATTTAAGAGTGTCATCATTGTGGGTGGTGTGCAATCTGAGTAAACACGGCTAATAACAATACACATGTTATTCCTGCAAGTTTATATACAGTTAGATTGTGTTGATATATAAATTAGTGAAGTGTTAAGCTATGTAAATACCATGTTTAATCAGACGTTTAGACACACAAACTTATTTTCATGCATTCTTACCAACTCCCTTCTGGTGATCATTCTTCAGCATTCTTCAGCATTAGAGTCAGTCTTTAACAATTCTCATGAACAAATAATGGTCCTTCGAGCCAGAGTGATAATGTGATTAC
>CAIGQW010055747.1:6534123-6551695 GCA_903798125.1 Danio choprae | reverse complement strand
TTCTGTGTGGAGTTTGCAAGTTCTCCCCGTGTTTGCGTGGGTTTCCTCCGGGTGCTCCGGTTTTTCCCCACAAGTCCAAAGACATGCGGTATAGGTGAATTGGGAAAGCTAAAATTGTCCGTAGTGTATGTGTGTGGATGAGTGTGTATGGATGTTTCCTAGTGATGGGTTGCGGCTGGAAGGGCATCCGCTGCGTAAAACATATGCTGGATAAGTTGGTGGTTCATTCGGGGACTAAGCCGAAAAGAAAATGAATGAATGAATATATATATATATATATATATATATACATATATATATATATATATATACATATCGGATGAAGCCTTCATTCATCTCAGAGACTCAGAGGCTAATCTTATACATTCAGACATTGTATACATAGTCTGAACACCTTCTAGAATTCCACAAAGCAAGGGACTTACCTTTCTCCATCATCCTACCCACCCATTATTAAACTTGACGTGCCTACTTTTGGAAATGTAGATTCAAAAGACCCCCTTGATTTCATTGTGCGATTAGAAGAATACAATGAACTTAGACCTCTACATCACAAAGAGATGTTAGCAACTTTATCTGTAAGTCAGATAAAGGTACAGCTAAGAGCTTGTGGAGCGCTGAGAAGCAAAGTATTACAGATTGGTTTTCATTCAAAGATAAAGTTGAATCCAAAGCTTTAGAACAATTGTTGCAGGACAAACAACCAGAAAATGTATCTGCCAAAGATTATGCAGAGGCTGAGTTTCTCTTTTGAAGGAAGCGCACGCTACAAGCTACAAATTAAGGCACTGACAGATAGCAAACATTTGCACTCTAACAGACGTTTTTTTACCCTTGCTCCAGAGCTTGACAAATTTAATGGGCTCATTAGAGTAGGTGGGCATCTAAAGGTCCAGTGAATTGCTTGACCTAGAGACTGTTCACTCCATAATACTTGAACCCAAACATCTCCTTAGTCCAGTATTTTGATGAAAAATTACATCACCCTGGGCCTGAAAGAGCCCACTGCCAATATTGGATCCTGAGGGCTCAAGAGACTGTACGACAACATAAGTGTAATGAGTGTAGGAAATTGAGAGGGAAACCTAAGATGCCACATATGGCTGATTTATCCCCTGCTTGTCTTCGACTTTACCAACCTGTATTCTTTTCAACTGGTGTTATATGTTTTGGACCTTTCATAATTAACCCTCTGTGGTCGAGTGTTAAGAGTGTTTTGAATTTATCACACTGGTGTTTTCTAGGCAGTGGTATAGTCTGTGTATTTTTTAAACTTGTGCATCATTGTAGACCAAAGTTATATTTTTACTGAAGAAAATATGATTTTGACTAGAATTGTGGGTAACACTTTATAATATCTACACACTATGAATCATTTATTAAGCATTAGCATATAGTGAATGCATTATTTGTTAAGCATTAACTCCACATTAATAGACGTTAGTAAGCAGTTTATAACTGCAGCTACAAATGCTTTATTCTTGACTTGTAAGTACATGTGTAATGTGCTTAATAATTGTGCTTAATAATTTGTGACTGATTGATTTTTCATTACTAAATTAAAAGGGTGCTCATGCTTCATTTGTACAAATTTTTTTTTTCATATATTTTATATACTGCTACTCAGCTAACATGAAATATTTCCTGGTTCCTCCGAAGACCCACCCTCAAAAGGCTCTGATTGGTCATTACTAACATAATGTGCTGTGATTCGTGGATCGTGGGTCTGTAGGGTCACAGAAGAAGCTCTGTGGAAATAGCAGCATTTGGACGGCATTTTAGCTTTCTCTGCTATAACATTACAGCACCTTTGGCCACACCCCTTTGCTATGCGGTGTGACTCCGCGTAACCTGAAGGGTTTATGACATCATTAACACGGATATATATATTTTTTAGTCCCCAAACTTTATTCGCTGTAGGCTTTGCTAAACTAACTCCGTAAGCCAATGTCTCCCTTTGCATTGAACTTTGAGCGTATTACATTCAGAGATGTTGTTTATGTTCACACAGCTACATTACACGTAAACTAAAGTTTAAAAATATCATAATCGTAGTGGACCACTGCTTTAAGTACTGCATTATTTACAAACCATTTGTATTTAGGGTAGTTGTTGGTTTTTAAGATCATTCAGAATGAGTTAGTAAATGATTAAACTATTGAAATCAATGTTTATATTATTCGGTTTATAAATGTTTATATAATGTTTATATATGTATGTTAATAAATGCTTTATTAACACAACTTCATGCAGTTTTATGACCTAATGACAATTAAAGGCTTATTATCAAATGAACAATATACTTTGCAATTATATTAAAAAAAAAAATTCATTACTGTAAAGTTTAAACATTGCTGAATAACAGAAGTGTCAAAAAACAACAATATAATAATTTAACAATATAATACGATGCAACGTTTCAGTGTTATTTAGCGATGTTTAAACTGTGCAGTCATTTTATTTTAATTTGATACAGTTTAATTTGTGTATCTTCAAATGAATAGAAATTAATCAAGTCATTTATGTTCTTTTTTCCTGTTTAGAATTTAACTGAGCCTTTAATTGTCGTTTATAAGAGATTTATAAAGCATAAATAGTCCTCACTTTAGATTAGGTTACAAAACTGGATGAAGTTGAGTTAATAAAGCATTTATTAACATACAAATTAACTATTAGTAAATGCCTGAATAATAAGAATTATAAATGTTAATTTGAATAGTTTATTAATCATTAACTTATGCATTCTAAATGATCTTAAAAATCACCAACTATGCTTAAATAACTGGTTTGTAAATAATGCAATACTTAATTTAGTAATGAAAAACATAATTAATTAATTTATATATACAGGTGCTGGTCAAATAATTATAATATCTTCAAAAAGTTTATTTATTTCACTAATTTCATTCAAGAAGTGAAGTTTTTTTTTTTTTTAAATCTTGGTCAACTGAAAAGTATGAACATGAAAAGCATGAGCATGCACAGCACTCAATATTTAGTTGGGCTCCTTTTGCCTAAATTACTGCAGCAATGTGGTGTGGCATGGAGTTGATCAGTCTATGGCACTGCTCAGGTGTTATGAGACCTTTTCTGCATGGTTGGGTGTGACATATGACATATTCCTCTTAACAATACCCCATCGATTTTCTATGGGGTTAAGGTCGGGCGAGTTTGCTGGCCAATTAAGAACAGGGATACCATGGTCCTTAAACCAGGTACTGGTAGCTTTGGCACTGTGTGCAGGTGCCAAGTCCTGTTGGAAAATGAAATCTGCATCTCCATAAAGTTTGTCAGCAGCAAGAAGCATGAAGTGCTCTAAAACGTCTGGGCTGCGTTGATCTTGGACCTCAAAAAACACAGTGGAGCAACGCCAGCAGATGACATGGCACCCCAAATTCTGACTGTGGAAACTTTACACTGGACCTCAAGGAATGTGGAACGTGTGCCTCACCTCTCTTGCTCCTGACTCTGGGACCCTGATTTCCAAAGGAAATGCAAAATGTACTTTTATCAGAGAACATAACTTTGGACCAATCAGCAGTAATCCAGTCTTTAGCCCGCTTCTGATGCTGTCTGTTGTTCAAGAGTGGCTTGACACAAGGAATGCGACAGCTGAAACCCATGTCTTGCATACGTCTGTGTGAAGTGCTACTTGAAGCACTGACTCCAGCTGCATTCCACTCTTTGAGAATCTCCCCTACATTTTTAAATAGGTTTTGTTTTACAATTCTCTCCAGGGTGCAGTTATCCCTATTGCTTGTACATTTTTTTTCTACCACCTCATTTCCTGCCCTTCGCCTCTTTATTAATGTGCTCGGACACAGAGCTCTGTGAACAGCCAGCCTATTTTGCAATGACATTTTGTGACCCTCTGTGTGCAAGGTGTGTCAGTGGTCATCTTTTGAACAACTGTCAAATCAGCCATCATCCCCATGATTGTGTTGCAGAACTATTGAACTAGACTGAGAGACCATTTAAGGCCTTTACAGGTTACATACGTTAATTACCTGATTAGCTGTGTGTGTCTTCAATACTGAACCTTGTCACAATATTCCAATTTTCTGAGATACTGAATTTGTGGTTTTCATTAGTTGCCATCAAAATCATTCCACATTCTGTGTGGAATGAATGTATACATTATACAAGTTTCACGTCTTGAATGGAATTAGTGAAATAAATCAACATTTTGAAGATATTATAATTATATGACCAGCACCTGTATAGTGTATCTAGAAAGTATTCACAATACTTTGCTTTTTACACATTTTTGTTATCTTACAGCCTTTTATGAAAAAGGAATAAATTACTTTATTCCTCAATTTCCTCAAAATTCTATAATAAATCTATTTCTATATATAGGGATAACATGGAAGTTTGTTTGCAATATGTTCACACACACTCATTCACACACATACACTACGGACAATTTAGCTTACCCAATTCACCTTTACCGCATGTCTTTGGACTTGTGGGGGAAACCAGAGCACCCGGAGGAAACCCACGCAAACACGGGGAGAACATGCAAACTCCACACAGAAATGCCAACTGACCCAGCCGAGGCTCGAACCAGCGACCTTCTTGCTGTGAGGCGATCGTGCTACTCACTGTGTCACCGCGCAGCCTTGATATTCACTTATCTTTTATTAAAAAATGCTAAAATGAACACTAAATAAATGAAAATAAATACTAAAGTTAACCGAATACAACACAGTCCGGAAACATTTTTCATTTAATGAAGGGCTTTGCATTTGTATATCTATACACAAATCTTTGTTCACAATTATCATTCATAAATGAGAGTATTTCTACTGCTGTTCTTTTTCAGCTAAAACAGTAAGATAAGTATTTGCCTTTTAACAGCAATAAACAAGATTATTTTTGTTTTTATTATTATTACACACACTTATTATTCACTGACAAGCATTAAGAAGCATGTTCTGTCCAGTTAATACCAGAAAAAACACATAATTGGCATCCCTGCTTGTTCAATTTATATTGTAAGCACATCTTCAAAACTCCAGAGATTTGAAGTGCCACTCAGTCACTCCTTTCCTTTTTTCTCATTTGTTTGCAGTGTCTTTTGGATGTAACCCACAAAAAAGGAGACAAATCAGTCCTCTCCTTAATTGTACAGAAAAATGGCTTTTGATAACAAAGTTTGCCACACCAAAAGTCTTGATGTTTTCTACAATGCCTATTTCTAGCTTTAGATTTCTTGTGTTTTTACATGGGGAAAAGAAAGAAATGTTGTATATTCAGATTATATAATCCTATGTTAAGGCAACTATTAAAGAGTATTGATTTTCAATGTAGTTAGTAAAATGTGATTAATCTGCAATAATTGCCTACATTAAAATGTTAAATACTTACATTAAAGTGTTAAATACTTAAAATGGCACTTTCTGGGGTTAATATAGCATAGCAGTATTGTTTATGCATCATAAATGATTTCAGTTCTTTGATGTGTCAGATTTTCCTTCATTATTAAAACTGTTATTGTATGTATAATAAGAACCCTGATAATGTGTAACATGTGAGTTTCTTTCACCACAAAGCAGCATTAGCAGAGGTTAATCACACTGGATAATTAACCTTGTTGCATAATCTCCCCCATACTTTTACAAGAATGTTGAGTTCACTGAACATTTAGTTATTACACATCACTATAGAATAGTTTGTTCTGGTCACTTGTGGCATTCTGGTGGTAATAATTTTTTAACAAAATCCCAACTGTGATATGTTAGTGCACTATAGCTTCATTACTGCACTTGGTTTTATATAATAATATAATTTAAAATCACTCCAATAAGTATTGTTCATTTATTTATTGAATAAGCAGCTGTATGAAAAGTAAGATGACACAGATATCTCATTCATTGTGGTATATGAAACCTGTTTTATCTCTGGGTCAGTCTGTGAAGGTTTTTTTTCTTTTTCTTTTTTTCTAAAGTAACCAACTTTAGTGTAAATTTTCCTTTATTTAGTTTATTTATAGCTCAGTGGCAATTGCTGTTGTGATGTTTTTTATTCATCTGGGCCATAAATGCCAACCACCTGACCAATGACCTACAAATCTTGCATTTTGTATTCCAACTTAGACCACAGAAACAAATTAAGGGCCAGTGCAGGGATTATGTAAGGTCTGGGTCAGTTACCATATTCAGAGTGTGTTTGGGAGTTGAAAGCAAAGCTATGACAGAGTTTGTGAAAGGACATAATTTGTGTAAAATTATTCCCAGTCCTTTTACATTTTTTTTAAATCATTGTAATATTACTGTGTGGAATTTGTGAGCTAAATGAGAGAGTGAAATTGTACGATGCTAAAATGTTATTCCAAACCACCATGAGACCATGTTCTAGTACACAATCAAGTTTACTTTAATGTAATCAATCAACTACTTTAATCAAACTGCTTTAATGTCATTTATAAGCTTTTTATATACTCTAAATTTATATAACCACATTAAAAGTACCCAACCAAAGTGTCAGGGCCCTGCCTTGTCCACCATATTTGTGCTGTCTATATTCAATGTTCCATTGTTTGTCCTTTGTTTTGTTTGCCATGAGCTCCTCTGTTCCTCCCTCCTTGCTTCCCTTTACCATGCTCTCTTGTTTAGCCCTCATCTAGTTCACATTTGTGTAAGTGTCTTCACCTGATCTATGCTTCTCTTGTGTGTTTGTCTTGTACATTGTGCCTTTGTCTTCCCTGGTCCTGTCCTGCTCTGCCATTTGTGAGTCCTTTGCTGCTGGAATCCTTTGCCTTACTGCTGGACTTGCTGGACAGAGTCAGCCATAATCTCCGAACTGTGCTCTTCTGTGCTCCCTCTAAGGCCTCCACCAGCTCCTGCCTGGAACAACCCCTTCCTTTATTACTCTTGCAACCTGTGATTATCTGCAACCTGTGTTACATGGCCTCTCCAGCACTGCCAACTGTCTTTACCTTATCAAATTGTTGTCTGTTCTCACCCCTATATGTTAATAAACCCCCCTTAACCTCATTCTGTGTTTTGTGTTCTCTATCCAGACTTTGACACAAAAAGAACAGTAATCAATTACAATTTAATGCTGAATATCTCAGAAAACACAGGTCTTCTAAATATTTACACAATCTTAGAATATCTCAAAGACAAAACACTCCAAATCAACCCTTTAAAAATGTGTAAAATATAAAAGCCCTTTAAGCATGATGTTAGTGGATTGCTCATTTTTAAATGGGTCCTATTTTGCTCAAGTGTTTTAGTCTTTTTTTTGTGTAGTAGAACATTCTTTTATGCATGGTGGTTTGAAAAAAATATTTTTTTACCTAATTAATACATATTTTAATTACACAATTTACAGCCAGAACATCAGATGGTTCACCTGACCAGGGGAATAAGGGGGGCTGGTAACTGAGTATGGGACGGAAGGGCGTGAGTCCAGTGGCAGGTTGACGCAGGGAATTTTGTGCATTCTCGGCCCAGTTTAAAAACTGGTTCCAGGAGTTCTGGTGACCGTGGCAGAAGGTTTGAAGGAATAGCCCCTCCTCTTGGATCTTTATCTCAGTCTGTCCATTGGTCTGGGGGTGGTATCCCGAGGACAGACTGACGATCACACCTAGGAGTCTGAAAGAAGGCCTTTCAGACCCGGGAAATAAACTGAATATCTTCAGACAAACCATTAATGCGAAATACATGATTAAACATTAACTCTGCAGTTGTCATAGCAGTGGGTAACCAGAATAATGGGATCAATTTACAAATCAGAGAATCTATCCACAACTACCAGAATGCAGGTAATACCTCCTGATACTGGGAGATCCGTCATAAAGTAGGCAGGGGTACTAGTCTTTTTGGCAGGCCGATGACGGGAAGTTTTTGCCAAAACTCAGTCGTTGCACCCCTGCACGAACCTACTCATGCCCTTCGCCATTCCCAGCCACCAGAAGAAGTTTTTCAACAACGAGAGGTCCTTGTTGGCCCCGGGGTGCCCAGTGCCCAGTGAGGAGTGAGCAAATAGAATGAGCGGAGTACGTTGAGCTCTGGGGACATATTGCATAACTGGAGGGCAGCCCGGTGAAATGGCTTGCGATTCTTTCTGTGAAGTTGGAGGGGTCAGAACGGACACAAAAGTGCAGGCCTTTCAAAAAATTTATTAAGGAACAAAAATCTCCAAAAAGCTTCAAGCACAGGGGGAAATAAAATGAAAGAATTTTTAACAAAAACTGCTCGGAAGAGGACAAAAATGAGTTAAAGAGTTCCTTAGAGGGGAAGAAAATTAAATAAGTAAAATAAAACAAAATAAAAGATCAACCGTAGAGGAAAGGAAAAAAAATCTCTCAGGGTGTAGCTTTTTGCTCGTTCGGCAGGAGGCGATACGGCGGTTTTCTGGATCAGGTGGGCGGCAAAACTGAGAGGGAGAGCAAGAGTACTGGGACAGGTGAGGGTTGGGAACACCAATCGCAGAGATCGGGAGCCAGGCACAAAACTGCACAACACAACAGGAACCGACTGGACAAGGATAGTGAAACTGAAAGAATGTTGACAAAAGACATACATATGACAATGATCTGACAACGGACAACAAAAGGAGAGCGAACTAAATAGAGGGGAAATTATGGCAAAACAAGAAGAACAGGTGAGTGAAATCTCGGCTTAATTGAATAACAGGAACAAATTGGGAAGATGGATGGAGACGTGTCATAATAAGCGTGCAGAGAGTGCAATCAAAACACATCCTGTGCTAAATTACATGTAAACAATACAGAATAGACAAAAAACCTGGTTGATCAGACAGAGGACCTGACAACAACCACCCCAGAATATCCCGGGCTGGAATCCAACTCCTTTCCTCTGGTCCATAGCCCTCCCAGTCCACCAGGTATTGAAAACCCTTACCCCTACGTCTGACCTCCAGTAACCTACTGACAGTGTAAACTGGAGAACCATCCACTAGACGGGGACAGGGAGTGTTCGGAACAGAGGGAACAATGGGGGAGGAAAACACAGGTTTAACCCTAGAGACATGAAACACTGGGTGTACAAAGCGTGGAAGGTAACTTGAGCTGAACAGCCACACGACTCAATACTGGTATGGTCCAACAAACCTGGGAGCCAACTTGCGTAAAACTACCCTGAGAGGTAGGTCCGACAATCAGCCGGTGCTTTGGTCTATCTACTAGCCCAGGCCAAGGCTCCCTTAGCTTTCCTCCAGGTGCGGCGACACCGTTAAACAAAAGCCAAAGCAGACGGGACTGCAGCTTCGGGTTTCTGTGAGGGGAACAAAGGTGGTTGATAGCCAAGAGAGCACTAATATGGCGACATACCTGTAGCAGAAAGTGGTAGAGTATTATGGGCATACTCGACCCAGGATAGTTGTTGGCACCAGGAGTTGGATTATCCTGAATCCTGAAGACAGACTCGTAGAGGCCCCGATCTGTCAGCAGAATTCCTTCCAAAATCGGGAGACAAACTGGGGGCCCCTATCGGAGACCACATTTACCGGAAAACCATTAACCCGGAAAATATGATCAACCACCACCTGTGCAGTCTCCTTGGCAGAGTGGAGCTTAGGAAAAGGAATGAAATGGACCGCTTTGGAGAAGCAGTCTACCACCGTGAGAATGACGGTGTTGCCCTTCGATTTGGGTAGGCCGGTGACAAAGTCAAGGGCTTAGTGTGACCAGTGGCGGGAAGGAATGGGTAAGGGGTGAGGTGGGAGCAAAGAGAGGTGAATTTGCACTCTTGTTTTGTACAAAAATAGAGCAAGCAAACACAAACTGCCTGACATCCTTGGCCATGGATGGCCACCAAAATTGCTGATGGATGGCAGTCAGAGATCTCCGAACTCCTGGGTGACAGACTAGCCTGGATGACTGACCCTACTGGATAACTTGGAGCGCAGTGACTGAGGGACAAATAGCTTGCCCACTGGAATCCCTCTGGGTACCT
The DNA here is from genome assembly GCA_903798125.1 of Danio choprae. Taxonomy (NCBI): domain Eukaryota; kingdom Metazoa; phylum Chordata; class Actinopteri; order Cypriniformes; family Danionidae; genus Danio; species Danio choprae. The sequence goes on along the minus strand of CAIGQW010055747.1, from coordinate 6,541,769 downwards.
GACACTCTCTAACAGCCCCCAGAACCTCTCTCTCGATATCCCAAGAGAGGGAAGCCACCACCACACCCCTGGGCAGGATGGTGTCAGTTGAAACTTTCCTCTCTGGGGTACCAAACATGCGAGAGAGAGAATATGGCTTGGTGTTTCTTTTAACCTGGCTTGTATGAGAGTGTAAAGTTGAAGTGACTGAAATAGAGGGACCAGCGGGCCTGTCTAGAACTCAGCCTCTTGGCCGAGCCTATATATTCTAAATTCTTGAGGTCTGTCCAGACTACAAAAGGTTGAACTGGACCCTCTAACCAGTGAAGCCACTCACCCAGAGCCAGTCTGACTGCCAACAACTCCCAATTACCAATGTCATAATTCCGTTCTGTGGGGCTCAGGAGGTGGGAGAAGAAGGCACATGGATGCACCTTTCCATCTCATTAAGACTGTTGTGACAGAACTGCGCCTACTCCGATATCGTAAGCGTCCACTTCAACAATAAACTATCATTTAGGATCTGGAATAGACAAGACAGGAGCAGAGATAAAAACGGGACTTTAAATTATCAAAGGCCTCCTGTGCCTTATTACCCCAGATGAACAGTACTTTGGGAGAGATGAGCGCTGTTAAGGGTGCAGCAATCTGGCTGAAGTTCCGGATGAATCACGGATAAAAATGTGCAAATCACAGGAACCTGCTGCAGTGCCTTACGAGAATCAGGAATTGGCCGCTCGGCAACAGCCCTTACCTTAGAGGGGTCAGCTTTGATCTCACCTGCCGAAATCACAAACCCCAAGAACGAAACTGACTTAGCATGAAAGATGCACTTCTCCGCCTGAACAAACAATTGATTCTCCAGTAGTCGTTGCAGCACCTGGCGAACATGCTGAGTGTGTACCTGCAGGGAGAAAGAAAATATCAAGATATCATCAAGGTACACAAAGACAAATCGATTCACCATGTCTCTCAGCACATAATTAACCAGGGCTTGGAAGACAGCCGGGGCATTGGTCAGACCGGAAGGACCCGGTATTCAAAGTGTCCCATTGAGGTGTTGAAGGCTGTCTTCCACTCATCCCCCTCCCAAATACAGATAAGGTGATAGGCATTCCGGAGGTCAAGCTTAGTGAAGATCTGGGCTCCCTGCAAGAGTTCAAAGGGTGAAGACATGAGAGGCAAGGGATACCTATTTTTTTTTTACTGTGATGTCATTCAGCCCTTGATAATCAATACAAGGACAAAGGGAGCCATCTTTTTTTTCTAACGAAGAAGAACCCAGCGCCTGCAGGAGACGAGGAAGGGCGGATGAGGCCAGCTTTAAGAGATTCATCTATATACTTGTCCATGGCCTCTCTTTCAGGACTGGGAAGGGAATACAAGTGACCCTTTTGCAGAGTCATAGGGTCGATGTGGAGGCAAGGAGGTGGCACGGGACTTGCTGAAAACAAGACGCAAATCATGGTACTCCGCCGGGACCCCAGTCAGATCCGCTGCCTTCACCTGCAAAACAGGACACACAGAAACAGGAAACGGGGCAGGACCAAGACAAGACTTAAGACAAGACTCCAATACAGAACATAATTTCCAAAACAATCCACATAAGGGGCCATGCTGCACCAACCAGGGATGTCCCAAAATTATGGGACCACTTGGAGAATCAAGAAGGTACAGTATGGTAACCTCACGGTGATTGCCCGATATAACAAGTCTTATGGAGGGAGTAGCATGGGAGACAGTAGCAATCAGGGTGCCATCAAGGGAACAGGCAGGGATAGGCTCAGGGAGTGGAATGGCAGAAATACAGAAATAAGTTTTTTTTCAGCTCCCGAGTCGACCAGGGCTGAACAAGCAATAGCAAAACCCCCATACTGAACTAATGCGGGCAGGAGGGTATGGGAGTAGGGGGACTGAAGAAGGGGAGTAGCGACCACCAGGATCTCCCGTTTCACTGGTGGGCTTTGGCTTTTGCTGGGCAGACTGCAGCAAAGTGTCCAGGTTTACCACAATAAAGGCATAAACCCCGGGCCAGATGCAGTTGTTTCTCCTCGTGTGTTAACCGCAGATGACCCACTTGAATGGGTTCAGGGTCAGGTGCAGCAGCAAATGTGGAAGGTGCCCTCCACCCTGCCAGAGAAGCAGGTCAGCTTACGCTGGTGCTGGCGATTAAGGTGAACCTCGATGCGTAGTGCCAGATATTAGGTCATCAAAGTTGTGTGGTAGTTCATGAGTGGCGAGCTCATCCTGGATGTCCTCTTCCAGACCCTCACGGAACATAGATCAACATGCCCCCTCATTCCAGTCACAGGATGTTGCCAGAGTTTTAAACAAGATGGCATACTCAGTGACCAATCTGCCACTCTGATGAAGGCGGGCGAGCTGATCCACATCCTCTTGTCCTCTAGCAGACCGATCAAATAGCCTCATCATCTCCATTCGGAGGTCATTGAAAGAGGCACAACAACGGGCACTAGTTTCCCAAACAGACATTCCCCTTTCACGGGCCTTACCAGTAAAGAGGGTTAACACAAAGGCTACTTTAGTCTCTTCTGCATCATACATGTGTGCTTGGGGGGGTGAATACCACAGAACATTGCGCCAAAAATGCCCGACATGAGTAAGGGTCCCCATCATACGGTGGTGGATTATTGCAGCGTGGTTCAGGCTAATGGTGTAAAACCTCGCAGAGTGGTCTCATGCTGGAGTTCTTGTAAGCGAGTAGTAAGTTCAGCCACCTGATTGGCAAGAATTTCCACCTCTCTGCTGGTGTTAGTGAGTCGTGTCTCATGTTGGCCCAAAAGCACCCCCTGCTGGGCAACCGCTGATCTGACAGGATCTGGACCTGCTGTGTCCATCTTAGTCAGATCGTTCTGTCAGAGTTCAGAATGGACACAAGTGCAGGTCTCTTAAAAAAATTATAAGCAACAAAAATCTCCAAAAAGCTTCAAGCACAGGAAGAAATAAAATAAGATAATTATTAACAAAAACTGCTCCGAAGAGCAAAAAAAACAAAAATGAGTTAAAGGGTTCCTTAGAAGGACTCAAGAAAAATAAGTAAAATAAAACAAAAACAAAATAAAAGATCAACTAGAAGAATTAGAGTCCCAAAAAAACAGTCAACAAAACCACTCCGTAGAGGGAAGAAAAAAAAAATCTCTCAGCGTGTAGTTTTTTGCTTGTTCGACAGGAAGCGATACGTCGGTTTTCTAGATCAGGTGGGTGGCAAAACTGAGAGGGAGAGCAGGAGTACTGAGACAGGTGAGGGACAGGAACACCAATCGCAGCGATCAGAGAGACAATTGGCCAAACCGCGGGGATGTAACAAAACAGGAACAGGGCCTGGAGATGACAGAGAGGGATGAAAAGGCAGAAAAATAAAGGAATAACTGACCGGGAGCCAGGCACAAAACAGCACAACACAACGGGGACCGACTGGACTGGGATAGCAAAACTGAAAGAACGCTGACAACAGACATACATACGACAACGATCTGACAAAGGACAATAAAAGGAGAGCGAACTAAATAGAGGGGAAATTATGGCAAAACATAAAGCATGCAGAGAGTGCGATCAAAACACACCGTGTGCTAAATGATATGTAAACAATACGGAATAGACAAAAACCCCGGGGGATCATACAGAGGACCTGACACAATGGGGCTAACAATGATTTTGGATGGGATGCACCAGGAGGGGGGCCTGTGTAAAGCTTGAGACACGAAAGCTGACTAGAGATTTGACTTCAATTCTTAACAAATTTCTTATATTAGCAAACCCTAGGAAACTCCTTGGAAATTCCTTAAAGGATGTAGGTTGTGGCCAAGAAGTGAATGTTTACACCTTCCCATTGTCCATATTCACTCCGTGTTCATTGATTATATACCACAAGAAGTGGATGATGGTCTGGTGAAAGGAGCATTTTTCTGCCTTGAGGAACAGATGGTGTTTGTGGAGCCAAGTAAGGACCTCCGCATTGTGGTGGCGATGTTCGGCCAGGCTTTGGGAAAAAATCAAGATATAATCTATATAGACTATGAGGGTTTTATATAAAAACTCACGGAGTACTTCATTCACGAAATCTTGAAACACTGAAGGGCCATGCCATTGGCTAATCCATAGAGCATCACCCAATACTCATAGTGATTGCTAGGGGTGATGAAAACCATCTTCCACAAGTCTCCCTCTCTGATACGAATGAGGTTGTATGGGCTGCGGAGGTCCACTTTGGTGAAAATTCAAGCTCCGCGCAGATGTTCCAGGGCCGCTGGGACGAGGGGAAGAGGGTATCAGTTTTTAACGATGATTTTGTTCAGGGCACAATAAATAATGCAGGGACGTAGTCCCCCATCCTTCTTTGCCATGAAGAAGCTGGAAGAGGCAGAGGATGTAGAAGGGCGGATGTAACCTTGCGCAAGGGCCTCTTCTACGTACTCCTCCATGGCCTTCTGTTCGGGAATTGATAAAGGGTTGATCCTTGCATGGGACACTGGCTTACCCTCCACGAGGTCGATCGCACAATCCCATGGCCGATGAGGAGGAAGCTGGGTGGCTCTCTTGGGGTAGAAAATTTCTTGAAAGTCTCTGTAACAAAGAGAAATCTTCTCAGAACATTGGTTAACAGGGCTTTCTACAGTGGTGGTAAACAGAGACAAGGAATTAGTGACATGATTTCTTTTTACTGGAAACTCAGAAAAACAGTTAGGGAAACAGTCCTTTCCCCACTTCAAATTCTCCTCTGTGCCCCAAGAGAGCACAGGGTTGTGTTTTACCAGCCAGGGTCTTCCCTAGATGATATCCACTGTGGACCCCTCCAGAACCAAGAGATCGATGGACTCTTTGTGGAACAACCCTATCTGCATATGAATGGAATCCACCAATTTATTGACGTGATGGCGGTTTAAGGGTTTTTCCGATGATGGATTGAACATCATAGCTCTTCTCAGGGGGACAGGTCTAATAGTGGAGTTGGCGACAGGACTCCGGGGATGAAATTGCGCACTGAACCCGAGTCAAGGAGTGCAACCACTGGAACAGATAAATAGGGTGCAATAAACATCACAACAGTAGTGAGTAGAGGCATGTTTTCTTGTATGGCATGAATAGCACTCACCGTTGGACGTATGGGGCATGCTGCAAGAAAATGCCCCATTTTTCCACAATACAAACACAGACCCCGGTTCAGCCGAAAGAGCCTCTTTGTGTCCATAAGCTTTTCCTAGTCCAAAAATCATTGGTTCTGGATTGGATTCTGGAGGGGTTGAGAACACAGGCTGATGAAGGACTGGCTGTGTTGCAGTGGTGTGGATCACTCTGCTACAGGCTTCAATGTGGGATGAACATCTTATTGACAACTGAATGAAGTTTTCAAGACCCACTGAAAACGTGGTTACAGGCCTTGGTGGTAAGTAGTCATCAGAGCTCGTTCATCCCATTGGCTGGCTGCTGCGAGGGTGCGGAATTTTAGTGAATACTCTTGTGTTGCCATTGTACCTTGTTTCAGGTATAACTGTTCACCAGCAGATGCTTCTTCCGCTGAGCGACCAAAGACTGCTCAAAAATGTTTCACGAACAGCTTAATAGACTGAGTTATCGCACCCTTCTGGGTCCATAGGGTCTCCGTCCACCGCAGCGCCTTGCCTGTAAGCAGAGAAATCATAAACGAAATTATGGAAGCATCAGTTGGATATTGTGAAGGTTGCATCTTAAACATTAGCAAACTGTAGCAGGATACAATTGCACTCCTCCGCCAAGCCTGAGTATGACACTGGTCGGGCCATAGGACTGGCTTTGACTGTTGGCGAGGAAGACGGGGTGAAGGCGGTAACGGTAAGTGCTTGTTAACGGAGGTGTCAGCAACACCTGTTTGAGTGAATCCACGAGAGCTGTTTAGAAGTAAAGATTTTATTTACAGGATAGCAGTAGGACTGAATGAATGTGATATGAATGGCAGATGGATGTAGTGATGACCAGAAGCAGATGTCGGAGGAGTGGGGAGACACGGGGACCAGATGCAGAGTCCACACGACAACCAGACAGGAGACCAAGAGAAAACCACACTAGGAGAAAGGACACAGACACTGGAGATCACAAGGAGAAAGGTAAGTAACTTTTCTAAATTGATAGACATTGATCGTTTGGAGAGTGTAGTCCTTCGGGTGTAAGGTGGTCGGACACTGAGTGCAGACTGGGGTGAGACTTTATGGTGCTGTGGTAATGGGTATGATGATGAGCAGGTGCGGGACTAATTCATAAGCAGGTGATGATGATCGGGATGAATGAGGTGACTGAGGAAGGGGAGAACCTGGCATGGCTGTGACAATTTATATACACAAAACCTTTCTCCCCAGCCTGGCACAAACAGCTCGGCTTTTTCCAGGTTTGATAAAGACCCTCCTTCCAAAATATATGGAATGTGTTGTAATTGGTTAACTGTCCTTATTGCGTTGTGATTGGTGAACAGCTTAGACAGCGTTTCCACACTACCATGCCCCTTACAGCAGCAGTAAGTTTGCCACTGGCTGAATATAAGCCAAAACGAAGACGAGCACATTTCTTGTCAGAAATCAGAAGTTATCAAAGACATTTCACCCTGCAAAACCTTTTTAGTAAGAAAACATTTAGTAACAATGTTTGTAAAATTCTCACTGATATTTAAACCATTAAGCCACTTACTTTGATGTTTTGTGAGAAGTGGATGAGTGTACATGTTGTAAATCCAGCTTCTCTAATCTCACTGTAGTGCAGCCCATCACCCACTATAGATCAACTAATATCATCATTATTAAAATGTATAAACAACAAAAAATGTGTTTTTACATATTTAAGTCAATAATGTAAATCATATATTTCACAATATAATAATTTTGACCGGGGAATATTTGTCAAGAGAGTCCTGCAGAACCTATACATGCAAGGACATCCCAAATATATCAGAGCTGACTGTTTTGGCCCTTCCCCAATACATTGAAATATTTTATGCACAGGAATTGTGCCGATTTATTGCCATCAGTAAAACCCTGGAAAACAACCCTTGTTGTCCATTGAGCTGTTAATTGTAGTTCTTGAAAATATTTTTAATTACTAGATATCTCCCTTTGGAATGGACCTTGAGATTTAAAACTTTTTATGCACAAACATAAACTTTGAGTTGATGTAAACCGGTGAATTGTGCTGTATTTTCGTTTATTTTAATTTATAAGTTAATCTTTATTCAGAAAATCACTTGAAACATCGACTGAACTACACTTTTGATAATTTTGATCTTTCTTCGATTGTTTTTTTCCTCTTGTGATATAAAATTGAAATTAAGCTACACCTGTATAACTTAGATATATTGTGGTACTCATCCAAGTCTGCTACATTTTCATATACTGCATATACTTGGTTAAATTCCATATACTGCTTATACTTGGTTAAATTATATTCTCTGACAATAGGTATCTGGCTTAAGTAGGTTTAAAAAAATCCAGAAATGGTTTAATATGCTCATTTATTACTCCATAAAATACCCCTAGAATCCTTATTGACAATATTTGAATCGTTAATGAATATTAATTAAGCTCTGCTCTGCAGCTGTCACAGACAGACAAACAGACAGACAGACAGACAGACAGACAGACACACACACACACACACACACACACACACACACACACACACACACA
>CAIGQW010055747.1:6492136-6510792 GCA_903798125.1 Danio choprae | reverse complement strand
ACACACACACACACACACACACACACATACATTCATCTATTCAGTTTAAAAAAAAATTATATGTAACAAAAAAAAAACATATTTGTATTTATTTTAAGTAATACTACTTGGCTTGGCTTGACTTGACTTGGGTAAACCCCTGACTTGACCTGACTTAATTTGTCTGAACTGTAACTTCAGACTTGACTCGAGACTTGATGGTAAAAGACATAAGACTTGACTTGACCATGTGCAACTTGTCCCCACCTCTGGAATTTTGTAAAACTTTTATATGGCCTAGCATCCCAATGTGGATGTTTGATACAACACAGGTGGTTTTGGAATTATTAAAGATCAAGGCTACTGGCTACTGTAGGCTAGGGATTTTGAAATATGAAAAGGTAAAGGCCTGCATAGGCCACTATCTACCGAAATGGGGAGACCTTGTGACAATATGCAAATATGGGCTTGCCCTAACCTAGGGGAAGCACTACATATGAGCAAGATGGTTAGCTGGTAAGGGAAGAAATGGATCTATCCTCTGGAGAGAGGGACTCACTGTGGCTGACTGATGCATATGTTATCACAAAGCGGGAATCATGCATATGTAATGGGGTGATCCCTAATGTAATTGGGTGATCCCCAAAGGGGAGGGGTTTCCCATTATATGTGGGTGGATGGAGTCGGAAATTAAGTTCACGACCCCTTTAAAAGTGCAGAGGTTTCCCTTTGGCATGGAATATTGGCAGTGTGTTGATTGCGTCCTAACTTTTTGATGTGTGTTAATCATTGAGCATTAAGCATTAAGCCTGCAGTATTCATAGAAACCTGTATAAGGTTGGATTTCTTCTCTAATTCTGCTTCATCTAAATCATGGGCCTGAGAAAGTGCGATTACATCAGCGCATGGCAGGGAATGTTTCTATTTATGTCTTCGGTTATTTCTAGTGATTTCTAGTGCTGTTAATTTATAGTAGATCGTTCTTTTAGCTGTATTCATGTGAGATCGGTGGATTACTCACCACTTGTATTGAGAGCCAGTTAACTGTGCTCCGGGTAAGTTCTCATTTATGAGTTTGCAAGTGTTTTTATTTAGAAATGTACTTTTAAATTCTAACGTGTGATTATTGCTTATTGAACGATTGTTTAATAGAAATTGCCCATTGCTGTTTTGCTGCTGCCTGGTGACCCGATTGTGCTACGGGAAAGCAATTGTGTGTGACCCGGTCAGGTCAAGGCAAAGTGTGTGGTTGTGTGTGTGCGCGTATATGGTGTGAGGGTGTGCTTATTCTTTTGATGTTGACGCGTTTGTGAGTGTGTGTGTGTGTGTGTGTGTGTGTGTGTGTGTGTGTGTGTGTGTGTATGTGTGTGCGTGTTTTGATTTAACTGTATATTTGGTGGGTTTGTATTTGTTTGTGGAAGTTGTGAATGGCTGCTGTTATCGTTCATCGTCAATCGCTATATTAACAGCAGGGATTATCTTCTACGGGCAGGGTTGTTTTATTTTGGCTTTGTTTGTTTGCTTTGCGGGGTGGTTGTTTATTTTGAGTGTGGGTCATTTTTGGTGGGGAGTGTGCTTTTGTTTTGAGGGTTTTGTTTGTATTGAAGTGTTGGGTTTGTGTTTTTTTTTTTTCTTTATCTTTCCCAAATGTGGGTATATCCTGAGCAATATTGATGTGAAGATTTACCTGTGGCCACTGACAACTATTATACCAAACAAAATAGTATTGTTTTTGTGACTCATTGTAAGGGTTTTCCATGAATACATTTTTAAAATATTTTTAAGTGTCTAATAAAGAAGATTGTTTGTATACCTCTCTGCTTGATACTTATATTTGTTTGGAGAAAATCTGTAGTTGTGGGCATTAGGAAAGTCCACCTGTATTTTATTATATTTTAGTAATTTACGGGCCCCAGTCACACATAGCTGTCATGGCTCTGCAATCAAAAATCTTATTATAATGGAAGTCAATGGGGAAAAAACAGTTAGGACATAATGAAAGGGTAGTACATTTGAACAGTACACAAGGGTTAAGCATTTACTTACACTAGGTGATCACATTTGACTTGTATGATCGATCTGTGTTGCACTTGGGTGTGGTTCATTTACAATAGCCAGAGATGGCTACTGTAAATAAACCTCCCCCGAGAAACCTGAGTGACATCTCGGCTTTTTAATTTATACAGATGTGCAGGTCCACTCTAAACTTTTCATCATTCTGACGAGTCCCTGCTTGACAATTTCAGTGGACCTGCGCATCTATATAAATTGAAAGGCCCAGATGTCACTGCATCCCCAACAACTCAAAATAGTAAACCACAATGGTGATAAAGCTATTTACTCTATTGTGCTGAATGCGAGCACTTTTCTTGAGCCCTGCTGTTTATTCTTCTGGCATTTTGTAAACAATGTTTGTTGTCTTTTTTTTATTTGAGAATTGAGAGGTTCTCAGGGGAGTGCTGATGCAGTTGTTGCAAAAGGTGGTAAGTGGGGATAGTTCACACAAAATGTAAATGTACTAACTATTTGCTCACACTCAAGTGGTTCAAAATCTTTAGGAATTTCTTTATTCTGTTGAATAAAAAATGTATATATTTTGGAAAAAAATATAACCTGTAACCATTGACTTCCATAAAAGGAAAAACAAATATTATGGAAGTCAATGGTTACAGGTTTCCAAAACAATTTTAAATAGTTTGAAATTGAAATTTACCAATTTTGAAATTGTTTTGGAAACCTGTAACCATTGACTTCCATAAAAGGAAAAACAAATATTATGGAAGTCAATGGTTCCAGGTTTCCAAAACAATTTCAAAATATCTTCTTTTGTGTTTAACAGAAGAAACTCATAAAGGTTTGGAACTACTTGAGGGGCAGCTGTCTCAGGAGAGAACCCCAGATTTCTTCTCCCCAGACACTTCTTCCATCTCCTCTGGGTAGATGCCGAGGCATTCCCAGGTAAGCCAAGCGACATAAATAGGCATCCAGGAGGCATCCGGAACAGAAGCTTTTCCTGGGTGACAAAGCTTCTCACCCCATCTATAATTGTGCACCCTGCCACCCTGCGAAGGAAACTCCTTTTGACTGTTTGTTTCCAAGATACCTGAACACCTCTACCTAGAGCAAGGACTCTCCTCCAACCTGGTGATGGCAAGCCGCCTTTTTCCAGTCAAGCACCATGGCCTCTGACTTGGAGGTGCTGATTCTCATCCCTGCCCATCATACTCGGCAGCAAACAATCAAAGTGTAGGCTGAAGGTCCATGTCAGACAAATCCAACAGTACAGCATCATCTGTCAATAGCAGAGATGAAATCCTGTGGTCCCCGAACCAGACCCCCTCCGGTCCTAGGCTGCCTCTACAAATTCTATCCATAAAAATAATGAAGAGAACAAGTGACAAAGAGCAGCAATGCCCGAGTCCAACATGCACTTGGAACAAGTCTGACCTATTGCCAGCAATGCGAACAATTGTTAATACATGGAACCACTTGAGGGTGAGTAGCTAAATGATGCCAGAATTGTAATCTTTGGGTTAACTATCACCACTTTGTGTCATGACATATGGGCTGATTGAGAAGTCTTTATTTTGTTTTCTTTAGCCATTCAAAAGTGGACTTGCTGGTGTGCTTTGGATCATTGTCCTGCTGCAGAACCCAAGTTCCCTTCAGCTTTCTTCAGCTTTTACTTTCAGACATTCTTCTTCAGGATATTTTGGTACACAGCAAAATGCATGGTTCCATTTATAACAGCAAGTTGTCCAGGTCCTGAAGCAGCAAAATAGCCCAAGATCATCATAGTACCACAAAAAAAGACAGTATTGGTTTTATTCCTTTGTGTATTGTGTGTCATAAACTTAACAGTCTTGCCCTGAGTCTGCTGAGTCACCACTGGTTCCATCCCATTCAGTGTCTCCAGCGCTCTCATCCAGACTCACTCTCCACTTGCTCTTCCATGCCAGCCAGGAAGAGCAAGAACTCCTTCAGCACTCAGCTCTGTATTGGCAGGAGGATACCCTAGCTCTGTTTCATACCACCAAGCCCTGGACTCCACATTTGCCATTCAATCCTTCTGTTCCCCAGAGGGAGGGGAACTTCAATGCTATGTGGAAACTTCCACTATAGAGATTTCGTCAGAAGCCAATCATCTGAATGAGTAATAAAAAGGGTCAATGAATGCGAATGAGTTGGCAGCAATTACATTCATCTGTTTTCACGGACACCTTTTTTACTTTCAGAGCCTCACGCTACTGAGAGAGTCTTCGGGTTCCTCCAAACCTCCTTCAAGAAAGTGAGAGATAGAGAACGAGAAAGCTGCCGGTGTTTGAACAGGCAGCTTCTCCCAGTTCCAGAGTGTGTAACACACAGTGGCAGATAGTTGAGCTGGGCTATTCTCCCTTGTCTGGGCATTCTCTGGGACCGGTCCTTCTAGAGCTTTATGTATAAGGAGCAAGTTTCCTAAAAGAGAAACACAGTCATGCAGCGCGTCTTCTTAAAGATGTCTATCCGACATTTCTGAATGCGGTGGTTCCGTGTCCGGATGATGATGGGCACGAGCACTGTGTTGCATGCCTGGGGGTTCAGCATGTTAATGCGGTGATCGCGGGCAGCGCAAGCCATCACTGCAATGGCATGTCTGTTGCTCAGCTAAGATCGCTGTTCGCTCTTGCAAAAGGGCAAACCACCCCTGTTGTCCCCTGCCCCCCTGAGGGTTACAGTGGGGGTCTATCCGCCGCCCTCGGGCTTGCAGACCTCCCATTCCTCAGCGCGCTCCATCCAAGCTTCGAGTGAGAGAAGCGCTCCATCCTCCGGGATAATTGCCCTTTCACTCGATGACACCAAGGACCAGATGTCCATCGCTGCATCGGAGGGTGGCCTGTAATTTTTCGATGACAATATGAACCTGCTTCCTCCCTCGGGTGGTAAGTGAGGCTCCGGATATGGAATCTCAGATGATGGCTGTGCTAACCCGGGCTGCTTCGGCGGCGAGGCTGGAGATGGCTTGTCCCCCAGCTCTGCCGCCGGACCGATTAGGGGTGTGACATGGAGGATAAGAAGGGGAAACCCTCTAAGCCTCCCATCCCCTTCTTCCCGGAGGTGCACAGTAAGTTCATGCAGTGCTAAGGTCACCTTTTTCTGTCTAGTCTGTGAGGGCTCCGACCTCACCTTCCTCGTGACGGAGCAGCCAGGGGGTACGAGGCAAATCCCCAGGTCGTGCTAGCGCGGTCAATCTTGCCCGTGTGGAGCCCCTTTCTGGCGTGGTTAGCCTCGGCTCCTGACCAAAGCATGTAGGTTATCGGCGTCCCTTGGGGGCCAGAGCCTACACTGCTGCGGGCCAGGCTGCTTCCGTTTTGCTTGCTATGGCTGGCGCAGAAATTGGCCCAGAAGTACAAAGAAGGTTTCCACCCAGGCTTAATTTACGCACTGCAACCGACTTTGCTTTGAAAACACCAGGTCAGCTGCAAGTGTCCTGGGAAGGACAATGAACACACTAATGGTCCAGGAACGTCACCTTTGGTTAAGACCTGGTAGATATGTGTGACAAAGTTCGCTTTCTTAACACACCCATATCCTAGGCTGGCCTGTCCGGCAACACTGAAGGGGAATTCACAGAGGAATTCAGCACGGTGAAAGAGCAGTCAAGTGCGGGCGGGCTTTGAAATGTTTTTTTTTTTAAATGCTTTTTCTGTCGCCTATGGCTGCTCCTCGGCAAGGGCGTTCGTCTGTGGCTCCAAAATTTGCTCCACCGCCCTGTCCGCTAACCGGTTAAGCGACAGCGTTGAGAACCCCTCAGACAATCTCCGCCCCCCGACTCAGGGCATGGCTAAGTCCGGTACGGACTGCAAAGCGCCCCTAGGATGGGCCACTCGGAATAAAGGAGGTTTGCTCTTTCCCCGGCGGAGGGCCATGGACACTCATATCAATAACTATATGGCCACCAAAAATCTATAAGAGCAGTTTCTACTTTCTCTGGATGTGACAGGCCGAACACTGCCAGTATGGAACGCTATGCCTTTCAGCTTGCAGGATCCGTGCTCTTCGCCACAGGCTCAGAGAGTGCCAGAGGATGGGCTTCTTTTTCACGCACTCCCAGCTGCCCTGCAAACTCTTGGGATGAAGTTTAGATTAACCTCTTATCTTCCGCTCTTCCTCGGGACACGTGCCTCCCGGGGTGAGCTCTCCCATCTCGTGCTGCCCCACCGCTGGTGCGTCAGTGATTGTACCAATGATGTCAATCGTGCGGGCTCTGCCAGCCTGGTTATGCGATTCAGTTCACTAAACGGTCCCCCAAGTTCAAGGGCGTGCATTACACCAAGGCCAGCCCTGTGTCCGCCCGTCTTGCGTAAGGAGATTGAATTCAATTCAAGTTTTTTTATATAGCGCTTTTTACAATGTAGATTGTGTCAAAGCAGCTTAACATGTTCTAGTAAAGTTCAGATTTCAGAGTTTAGTTCAGTTTAGTTCAGTTCAGTTCAGTGTGGTTTAGGTTTCACTGCTGAAGGTTCAAATACCGAAGAGCAAATCCACCGAAGCGCAGCTCCACAAGTCCCGATCCGAGCAGGCCAGTGGCAACAGTGGCGAGGAAAAAAACTTAACCAATTGACGAAGTGAAGGGAAAAAAAAAAAAAAAAAAAAACCTCGAGAGAAACGACCACGATCATTTTTCTTCTGGCCAAACTTCCTGTGTGGAGCTGCAGGTGGGTAGGGCACCGGCGGGAGGTCAGGCTGGCCCACAGGATCAAGCGTAGACTTGTTTGTCACTGTGACCTTTCAGGAATCAGTCTCATGCACTCCATTCATCCATGACCACCACAGCATCAGCTCAGGATACGGCCTGGTCCAGGATACCTTTGGATCATCTCTTCACAGGTCTAGGATTGCATCAATGGCACTGCATAGACTGTAGGGGCCTCGGGATGAGTATCCCCAGGTGGAAATAGAAAATAAAGAAAATATTTAGCATAGCTGCTGTTCATAGTGTATTTAAACCAGATGCAAAAAAAATGGATTGTTATAGATGAAAATAGCAGTTATATAAACAAACATGTAAAGCATATGAGAGTTTCTAACACAATGTCTGGTGTATTAAGACAGGAGGAGTGTGTTCTACAGGTGGTTGTCAAGCCAGCTCACCTGTGTGGAGCACACTCATGCATCATATCGTTATGCGATGCATTGAGTGTATGCTTTACTAAAAAGATAGGTCTTTAATCTAGTTTTAAACTGAGAGAGTGTGTCTGAGCCTCGGACATTATCAGGAAGGTTATTCCAGAGTTTAGGAGCCATAAATGAGAAGGCTCGACCTCCTTTACTCGACTTTGCTATTCTGGGTACTACCAGAAGCCCTGCGTTTTGATGTCTTAAAGAGCGGATTGGATTGTAGTGAGACAGAAGGTTAGTTAGATAAACAGGAGCTAGATTATTTAAAGCTTTATAGGTAAGAAGCAATATTTTGTAATCAATACGGAACTTAACAGGTAGCCAGTGTAAGAGGATAAAATTGGGGTGATATGATCATATTTACTAGACCTGGCAAGAACTCTGGCAGCTGCATTTTGTACTAGCTGAAGTTTATTAATAGAGGATGCTGGGCAACCAGCGAACAGTGCATTACAGTAATCCAGCCTAGAAGTCATAATAGCGTGAACTAGCTTTTCTGCATCTGAGATGGATAGAATATTTCATAATTTAGCGATATTTCTCAGATGAAAGAAGGCGTTTTTGTGACATGGGAGATATGATTTTCAGGAGTTAAATTGCTGTCTAATATAATGCCCAGATCTTTTACAGTAGAGCTAATGCTAACTTTGTATCCCTCTAATTGCAGGTCAAGTTGTGAGATTTGCTGTGTACAGGATTTGGGCCCAATAAGTAATAATTCAGTTTTGTCTGAGTTTAAGAGAAGAAAATTGTTGTCTTTAATATCTTTAATGCATTCAGTTAGTTTAGACAGTTCAGATGTCTCATCAGGTTTTGTTGAAATATATAATTGGGTATCATCTGCATAGCAGTGAAAGCTGATCCCGTGTCTTCTAATAATGTCTCCCAGTGGTAGCATGTATATTGCAAACAGCAAAGGGCCTAGAACTGATCCTTGAGGCACACCATACTTTACTGGCCTGGTTTGTGAAGGCTGTCCATTTATATTGACAAACTGGTAACGGTCAGTTAAGTATGACTTAAACCATTGTAGAGCCTGTCCCTGGACACCTGTAGAATTTAAGCGATCTATAAGGATATTGTGGTCAATGGTGTCAAATACAGCACTAAGATTAAGTAAAACTAATAACGAGATGCACCCTTGATCAGCAGCTAAGAGTAGATCGTTGGTTATTTTCACTAATGCGGTTTCTGTACTGTCATGAGGCCTGAAACCTGACTGAAACACTTCAAAAACGTTGTTCATCTGTAGAAAGGAGCATAATTGGGCAGAAACAACTTTTTGTTGTATTTTAGACATAAATAGAAGATTTGAAATATGCCTATAATTAGCTAAGTTGCTGGGGTCCAATTGTGGTTTCTTAATAATAGGCTTAATAACAGCTAGCTTGAAAGGATTTGGAACATGGCCTAAAGATAAAGAAGAGTTAATAACATTAAGAAGGAGTTCTCCTACTACAGGCAGCAACTCTTTCAGTAATTTTGTTGGAATTGGGTCTAACATACATGTAGCTGGTTTAGAACCATTTATAAGTTTATCTAGCTCTTCCTGTTCTATCATTTTGAAGCACTGTAGATTAAATTGATTCAGTGGAATGTTTAGTGAATCTGAGGTATAATGTGGTGCAGAAAGTTTAACATCTTCTATTTTCTGTCTGAAGCCTTCTATTTTATCACTGAAGAAATTCATGAAGTCATCACTACTAATGTGCGGAGGGATATCTTGTTCCAAAGATGAGCGATTATTTGTTAGTTTACCAATAGTGTTAAAATAAGAATCTAGTATTGTTCTGATTATTTTCTATCAGTTTGTGGAGGTGCTCGGCCCTGGCGGATTTAGAGCCCTCCTATAGCTGGACGTACTATCTTTGTACGCGATTCTTACTTCTGTTTTTAAAATATATTTATTATCTGTTTTTTGTCCTGTCTCTGTAATTCTGTTGCACTGTAGAAGCTTCTGTCACGAAAGCAAATTCCTCGTATGTGTGAACATACCTGGCAATAAAGCAATAAAGCTCTTTCTGATTTCTTTCTGATTAAAGACGATTCTCTAATTTAGTTTTTTTCCACTTACGTTCCAGGGCACAAGTTGCTGTTTTGAGAGCGCGAGTATGACTATTATACCATGGTGTAGTTTTATTCTCTCTAGCCTTTTTTAATTTAATGGGTGGCACAGTATTTAGTGTGTTAGTAAAGATAGCATCTATACTGCTGGTTACTACTGCAAGGTCATTTGTGTTCGCGTGTACATTTAGAAAGATCAGGTAAGTTATTTGTAAATTCGTCTTCAGTGGATGGGACGATAGTTCTCCCAGGACGATATATCTGTGCGCCAGCTGTGGTCTGTTATGTCATCACTTTGTGGTATAATGTCTACATCAATGAACTCAATTCCATGGGACAAAATTAGATCTAATGTATGCTTTAAGTGATGGGTTGGACCAACAACATTTTGCTTTATCCCAAGTGATTGTAGTAAATCAGTAAACGCGAGCCCTAATGTATTGTTAGCGTCATCTATGTGTACGTTAAAGTCTCCTACAATTAGTATTTTATCAGTTTTAACTAGTAAAGAAAACTCTTTTAGAAAATTGACATAGGTTCCTGGGGGTCTATATATGGTAATTAAAGCAAGAGATAACATAGTTTGTTTCCTAATATTCGGAAACATAACATTAAGTGCCAATACTACAAAAGAGTTAAACATAAGTCCGTTTCTCTGATTAACGTTAAGAGTATCACTAAAGATTGATGCAACTCCACCACCATGACCAGTTTGACGAGCCACATATTTATATAAGAATCCTGAAGGAGTTGCTTCATTTAAGCGAATATAGTCATTATGTTTCAGCCAGGTTTCAGTGAGACAGAGTGCATTAAGATTATTGTCTGTTATTAAAGCATTTATGATAAGTGCTTTAGGTGCTAGTGACCTGATGTTTAGGAGACCAAGCTTTATAAAATGTCTATTTTCACTTTTTTGCCGTTTTTCTGGTTTGATTCTTAATAGATGTGGAGCACATAGTAAGTTTATTTCTTGAACTAATAATACGAGGAACAGACACAGTCTCTATAGGGTTAGCCTGGTATGCATTACAGTGATTTAAGTGTGACGAGCAATAGTCTATATGGCTAAAATGTGAATTTTCACTTACTAGTCAGACAGAACAAAGCATCCTGCAGATGTTGTCCAACAGGAGTTCAGCTCCAGCTCTGCTGGGGTGCAGACCATCAGGATGGAAAAGCCTAGGATGCTCCCAGAAAAGATTCCAGTTATTGGCAAAGAGCAATTTCTGTTCTTTACACCATGTTAAATTTAATTCACTCAGAGCAAAAAGTCTACTGAACCTTTAATTTCCTCTGCGGTAAGTAGGAAGTGGTCCAGATACGATGATCTGCGTGGCGGGCGAGGTGCGTCGAACCGTCTCGTTTAGGATCCTGAAGTCTCTCTTCAGTAGCCAGGTGCCAGCGTGCCAGCGTGACCGAGCCCTGGACAAACCGCAGCTTCGGTGCATTGGGACTTGACGGAGAAACACACGGGGTTGAGGTGGACAGAGTGTTAAGATTGTATCGCATGATGAGCGAGCCGCAGTCCAAGGAACATTGAGCAGGGCCCGTTGTTTCTGGAGCTGTGCCCGGCTCCAGCTCCAACGTCTCCACCGTTGCTTCTCCTGCACTCACGGATAGACACGCAAGCGACATTGTACAGGGTGAAGAACAAAGACAGTAAGTGAGACAATAAGCAGAGGAAGTCTGTAGCTTTAGCTGGCTGGCGGTGCTAGCAGGCTAAAGCTACAAGCCACAGGCAAGTGCTTGAGAGACAGAACATTTTAAAGTAGATTTAATTGTATAAATGTATTAAGGGTTTGTTCAACCTTAGTAGAAAATACAATGACTAGCGAATGGTGATGTGTTTTATGATAAAAAATGGAAATTTCGAATCTATGCAGCGAAGCTCCAAACATACACAACGAGGCAACCGTTGCAGCAACAATGACGTCACTCGAGCATGCACATCCTCCTGGCGAAGGACGCAATCGAGCCGGTCCCTCCAGCCGAGATAAGGTATGGGCTTATTAGTCTGTACTTCATCTTACCCTAAAAGAGCAGTGGATTATTATGACCAATCCTAGTTCTGCGTGTTTTGATCCGCTGCCTTACAAGCAGCTGCTCAGAATGCTCATGCAGAAGCACATCCCCCAGTGTGTTTGTCCTCAGGATTGGTCTTCAGAGATAGACCGGAAGGACATGTATGTTCATGTCTCCAATTTCCCTTGACATTGGCAGTTTTGGCAGTTTACGTGCGAGGATCGAGCATGGTAGTACAAAGTCCTTCATTCCGGGCTCTCCCTGTCTCCACGGGTTTTATTTAGATGACTGGCTTTTTATAGCTCATGCGGGATCAATTGGTTATGCACAGGGACTGGGTGTTCCGGCACCTCGACCTGTTAGTGTTTCGGGTCAACCAAGAAAGAGCAGGCTCACCCCCGTGCAGAGCATCTCTTTTCTCGTGTTGGAGCTGAACTCGATCACCATGACGCACACCTCCCCCGAAAGCACGCAGAGCTGATGCTGGCCTGTCTGAGAGAGTTCGACAGGAAAACTGTGGCTCCTTGGGCATATGGCATCGGCAGCTACTGTCACGCCGCTCCTCTGGAGTCATACGTGGTGGAAATCGCTGCGTGCCATTCTTTTCCCAGCGAGCTCAAACATGCAGCCAATGCGCTCTCAGGGCAGTTCACGCCTGGGAGAATGGAGACTCCACCCCCAGCTGTCCAGCTGTTATGGGTGCGTTCTGGCTCGCTGGCTAACACAGCTGGCCCCGGGGTGTGCGTAAATGCGCATTTCTCCAGTGACTCTACTCGCACAGATATTGTGTAAAGTCAGGGAGGACAAGGAGCAAGTCAGTTTATTGCACCTCTGGCTCAACCGTATTTCAGCTCTCTCCTTGTGATGGCCCCTTTCTGGCATATCCTCTTGAAGAAGCACCTTCTTCTCTGGGACAGGCACCATCTGGCACCTGCGCACAGATTTCTGGAACCTCTGTGTTGTCCATAGATGGAGCGTGGAGGACTTAGGTGACCTACCAGTTCGGTGGTTAACGCCGTCACTCAGGCTAAAGCACCCTCTACGAGGCATGCCTATGTCCTGAAGTGGAGTCTATTCGCTGTGTGGTGTACTTCTCTCCGAGAAGAACCCTGGACATGCCAGATCAGTGTGATGCTATCCTCCTTCAGCTGGTGGAGCTAAGGCTGTCCCCTCCGTACTGAGGGGTTGACATTATGATCATACATGCTCTAAGGATGCGGGAATGGCAGCGTGCTGGGAAAGCATCGCCTCATCACCAGTTCCCAGAGGTGCGAGACCTTGGATAATTAATTAAATCCTGTCCCCCTCTCATACCCACTTGGAGATCTCTCTTAGGAGAGGTCTACTCGATCCACTCGACTCAGTATCTTTAAGATTTTTGTCCAGGTAGACAGCTCTGCTGGTCACGTTGGCATCGGTCAAGAGGGTCGAGTATCTGGAGGTATTTTCGGTCAGCGAAGTGTGCCAGCAATTTGGCCTGGCACACTCTCACGTTCTCCTGAGACCCCGACCCACCTAGGTGCCCGAGGTTCCTACAGCGCTTCTTTTAGACTACGTAGTGAACCTGCAAGTGCTGCCTACAGAGGAGGCAGACCCAGCCTCTTTTCTTGCTGTGTTCCGTTTGCGCTATGTGACCGCATTAGAGCTTACGACTCTAAGCAGCTCCTTTTCTGTTATGATCGGCAGACGGGAAGTGCTGCATCCATCTCCCTCGCTTTACTGTGCCAGGGTGAGCCGCGTCCTCCAGGAGTGAGAGTGCACTCGATTAGAGTATCGCCTCCTCTTGGCGTAAGCACACAGCGCCTCTCTAACAGACATATGTAGAGCTGCGGGCTGGGCGACACCTAATACATTCGTAAGAGTCTATAATCTTTAAATGGAGCTGATTTTCCTCACGTGTGCTGGATAACGCCAGTGAATGAGAAAATTTGGTACGGTGTTGAAACATGCTTGCTGCGTCTTTCTGTCTAACACAGAGGTACGTGCGCTTTTTTCACTCTGTTTAGTTGAGTTCCCCATTTGGCAAACCCTACAGAGTTCCTTCGAGACCCCCGGCATCTGACTCAGCAGAGAAGTCAGGTGCCTGGCCTATTACGTTGTTGGCATGCCCACTTGGTTAGCCCATGTTCTGGGTATAGGTGCCTGCTATGCGCGATCCCATATGCTTCACTCAGCCACGGTATAGTTCCCTCCTCTTAGGCGGGCCGTGTCTTCCCTTCCCGCTAACCGTCCTTCATATGTGTACTCCCCCTTCTCAGGGTTAGTTCATATGTTTTCATGCCACCAGGTCTCCCCATTGGGCAGTAGGTGGCCTCCTCAGCATCCTCTCTTTTGGGACTGCACACTTTCCCAACGTATTGTCGTATTTTAAAATTCCTAAAACTTAACTAGTTGTATTTTGTTGCCACTCCCCAAAAAATATAAGTAAGCCTTTAAACGCTTCACAGGTAAGTAAGGGCCAGGGGGCTGCGTCTCTGGTGATGATGATGCGCTCACACTGGAGCCTGGCAAACCTCTAACCAGTTACGTGGTAAGGTTCAATCGCTGTGGCGTTTTTCATACATTTTCCCATAGTGGAAGTTTCCACAGAGTATTGAAGTTCCACCTCCCACTGGGGAGAACAGAAATGCTATGTTCCTTCGCCACAGCGGTTGTGCCTTAGCTGACAGCTGTAGTTTGGCCATTCAGCTAGAAAAATTGTCTTTGCAATGCACAGTAGGCATCACAACAGATGATTGTAATTGCTGCCAGCTGTGCACGCTGACGACGCCAACTCATTGGCATTCATTGGCCCGTTTTATCACTCTTTCAGATGATTGGCTTCTGACGAAATCCCCAGTGTGGAAGTTTCCACATAGCATTTCCATTCCCCCCCTCGGGGAACGAGGGTTACGTAGTAACCATTTCGTTCTATATTGGCTCTACACTCCCTGGTCCTCCAAGTCTCTGTCTCCACCTTGGTCCTCTCAGTCCGTTACATGAAAGTTGTTTTAGAATCTGAGACTTTTTGAATATACATTGTAATATACATTGATAAATGATACCTAAAATGCATTATTACAGTCATTTAGATCCTTTTAGATCTATTAAATCTTATTTTTCATTGTGTTATTCAGTTATTTGATCTGGAACATTCATGAGGAGCAAGCCACTTTGATGCTGCATATTTATGTGGAGAAAATAACATACATCATATTTTGACTTCAAGGTCACATGTGCACATGTACATGTGCTGCTGATGGGGCAGCAATAATCAAAAAATGCGGTCACACTTTATTTTTATGGTGTGTTTGTTGAATTTAAGTTACATTGCATCTACATGCCACCTAATTCTCATTAGATTATAAGTAAACTGTTAGGTTGGTGTTAGGGTTAGTGTAAGTTGACTTGTACAGTGCATCCGGAAAGTAGTCATAGCGCTTAATTTTTTCCACATTTTTTATGTTACAGCCTTATTCAAAAATGGATTAAATTCATTTATTTCCTCAAAATTTTACATACGATACCCCATATATATATTTTATATACGTATATTTTTTGATATTGTTGCAAATTTATTAAAAAATAAAAAAACCTGAAAAATCACATGTACATAAGTATTCACAGCCTTTGGCTACTCTTTAGTCAGGGAGGTGATCTATAACCCAATGGTCACTCTGTCTGAGCTCCAGCGTTCTTCTGTGTGGAGAGGAGAACCTTACAGAAGGACAACCATATGTGCTGCAATCCACCAATAAGGCCTGTATGGTAGAGTGGCCAGACGGAAGCCACTCCCCGTCTGGAATTTCCCAAAAGGCCATCTGAAGGACTTTGCCATCTGAAGGATTCTCAGACCATAAGAAACAAAATTCTCTGGTCTGATGAGACTAAAATTGAACTCTTTGGAGTGAATGCAAGGCATTACGTTTAGAGAAAACCAGGCACCACTCATCACCAGGCTAATACCATCCCTACAGTGAAGCATGGTGGTGGCAGCATCATGCTGTGAGGATGTTTTTCAGCAGCAGAAACTGGAAGACTAGTCAGGATAGAGGGAAAGATGAATGCAGCAATGTACAGAGACATCCTGAATGAAAACCTGTATCAGAGTGCTCTTGACCTCAGACTGGGGTGACGGTTCATCTTCCAGCAGGACAATGACCCAAAGCACACAGTTAAAATATCAATGGAGTGGCTTCACAACAACTTGGATGTCCTTGAGTGGCCCAGCCAAAGCCCAGACCTAAATCCTATTGAACATCTCTGGAGAGATCTGAAAAAGGCTATACACCGTCGCTTCCCATCCAACCTGATAGAGCTTGAGAGGTACTGCAAAGAGGAATGGGCAAAAATTCTCAAAGACAGGTGTGCTAAGCTTGTGGCACCATATTCAAAAAGATTTGAGGCTGTAATTGCTGCCAAAGGTGCATCAACAAAGTATTGAGCAAAGGCTCAAAATACTTATGTACATGTGATTTTTCAGTTTTTTTATTTTTAATAAATTTGCAACAATTAAAAAAAATCCTTTTTCACATTGCCATTATGGGGTATTGTGTGTAGAATTTTGAGGAAATAAATTAATTGAATCCATTTTGGAATTAGGCTGTAACATAAAAAAATGGAGAAGGACAAATATTCATATTCATCATCATCCAAAAACACCATTTCATCAAGTCCCATCTGTCTTTGGATTGTATCATCACAAAGCAGCTTATCTGTCACATGCAAAGCCCCAAAGTACATCATCATGGAATTATGACATTAAGGCAAATGGTTTATGTCAGGACTGCTGTATGTTCTTGTTTTCAAATACTCATATGTAGGCTGGAAGTTTTGTCTGCTATTTTGAGTGCAACAGTTAATGTTTCAAGCATGACAGGAACTTAAATAATGCTATCCCTTAATATAGATCTTTAAATGTGTGTGAATGTTAGTATTTGTTGTTACTTGTGAATGAATTTCATCTAGAGGTGTACAGTATAAACAGCCACTGACCTCATTGCACTTTACTTTTAAAGCTGTCTCTGCTAAATGTATACCATACATATATTGGCTATTTACTCAAAAAATATGTTTAAGTAGTATGTAAATGTATAAAAATAAATATAATAAATTATAACAATATTGCTATGCCAGGATTCAAACCTGACTAATCTTGTTTGTTCTTGCAGCTCTTCAAACCAGAGTATGTAAATGGTACAGTGCAGAAGTGGATTACTGTTAAATTCATTAATGTATTGACAGTTTGCCATTGCTAATATAGCTCCTACCACTGAATCACTGAAGTGTCAGCTCTTCTTTTCTCAGTACACACTTTCTCTATCTTTATTATTTTTCTTACCCTGTCTTCTCACCCTCTTTCAACTCATTACAGTTCGTCCAAAACTGTCTCTTTCCCTTATTATTATTCTTCGTCCCTTTTCTTTTTCCCAATTTTCACCCTAATTGCTCTCTCTTGCTTTCACTCCTTGTAGCTCCCTTCTTTCAGTATGTCTTCCTCTTTCATCACTTCATGTCCCTTTAACCGTATAACAAGCTGTGTCATTCACTGACACTTACTTACATCAATTTGCTCTCTCTCTCTCTCTCTCTCTATATATATATATATATATTTATATATATATATATATATATATATATATATATTAGGGGTGTCACAAGATCTCGTGTCACGAGATCTCGCAAGTTTAAATCGTGACGAGATTTCTCGTCGTGGTGAAAAGTTGTCTCATGAGTTGAGATGTTAGCATGATGGAGCATGATGGTGAAATCAGCATTGTAGATTGGAAGTAGGATTGAATTTGAACAGCAAATCAAGTGCTTTGCACACCCCTGGTAAGGCTGGCCTCTGTGTTGCACATGTCATTCGGTTGGGTGAGTTGGGTGTGACATAACCGTTTTTTTTTCTCACCGGAGTTCAAAGGCTGCTGCGTTATTTATGTCCAAGCAGAGGCTGCAACTACAACTGCAGCCACACAAATTAACCATGGACATTACCACGTGATGGAATGTCACTTTAGATGTGCAGAAAGCTGCATTATTGAAGTGCAGTACAGATATGTAAACACCGCAATCAAACTATTACCATGGTGTAGGACTTTTAGCTGCATCTTGTGACAGGACAGTCCACACATCTGTTATACTATATTCTCTGCACCTACATACATCTCTAAGCGCACACACTTACTGAACTGCTGGAGATTCAACACACCCGCCTTCTTCATTACCAAACACATTTATACTGTATGGGAAAAGGGGACGTTTTCTTTTCATGGTTCAAGTGACCAAATTACAATTTTATTTTTTTTCCTCCCATGTGGCACAGATGGGATATAACCCGTGTACATGTAAGCAGGAACAAATCACATGTTGCCCGATTTACTCAAATCAGATTTAGGCCTTGTTCATATTATATGTGGAAATGTATCCAATATGAATAATAATCGTGCCTTCATGTCTGCAGTGTAAGCAGGTAGATTGGATTTTTACCTGTCAATGCGAGTCACACGTCTGTAGTGAATGACATCAACTCAGTGAATTTACCGCCATGTAGTACAAGTATTTAAGCATGTTTAACGAGAGACAGAGAGCATGCAACATCCGCCTCACAAAATAAACTAATATAAAACTATTCCATACATCATGTGCATAAATCACACCACGAACATGACATTAAAATAGCTACTGGTTTAAAAAAGCCTAGATTAAAAGATGGCAAAATGAGAACTTTTCTGTCATAAACTGTAGCACAACACCTTGTCAAAAAGAAAATTAAAAAAATAAAACCATGCGAACAGATTAAATACAGGAATGGAGAATAGAGCACTTTTTTATTATTAGCTGTCAGTCAGCGCCCGCTCTTTTCTTTCTGGTGATTGCGCCTTTTGCCGTGTGCTGTGTAATTGCAGGCAATCGGATACGAGTCACCTTTAAAAGATGATAAATGTAATCAGGTCATCATAAAAATCGGATACTGTCACTAAATCCGAATTGACCATCAAGATCTGTAGTGTAAATACTCTGAAATTCTATAGGGGAAAAGAGAGTCATTTATAAATTGCTATTTTCCATTTATATATTAACAAATATTTTGCAGTGTTTGCATGTTCATTAAATAGAATTCTAAATAAACTAACATAAAACTATTGCATACATAAAATGATATGCATGTTCATTAAAATGGAAGTGAATTCATTACAAGTTGATAAAAAAACAACTAAATTGTTTTGCATTTTGGGATTTTATTTATTTATTTTTGGATAAAAATCTATTTTCCATTTATATATTAGCAAATTATTCATAAATTAGCAAATGATTTGAATCCTAAGACTGTTCCATTCATATGTTTCACATGTTTCTTTAAAATAGTGTAAAAATATCTTCTCGTCTTGTTCTCGTGAACCCAACCCATCTCGTCTCATAGAGTAGAGTAGGCGTTTTGTCACACCCCT
>CAIGQW010055747.1:6470226-6480992 GCA_903798125.1 Danio choprae | reverse complement strand
ATGAATGAATGAATGAATGAATGAATGAATGAATGAATGAATGAATGGGTGCCACCAGCCATTTTGCCAGCAAAAGTCTAAGCACTATCCGGCTAGGGCTGGTTATATACCCTATTTATGACTAATCACCAGCACCTGCAGAGCAGTGCTCTTCCAACTCATAGGCATTCATTGGCCTGTTTTCTTACTCTTCAGAATAATTGGTTGTCTAGCGTACTCCCATTAGTGTCTCTCCTAGACACATGTTGAAGTTCCTGGTCTGAGTGGAAACTAATGGTGATCTGACCCATTGTTTTAAAGTAAAAAACATGTAACCCCTCAATAATTGCCCATGCATTACTGCGAGAACCACTAGAAATTTGGACCATTATTTCAAAGTGAAAAACAAGTTAATACCTCATTAATTACTTATGCATTACCTCATGAATCTGCAAAAACTACCGGTGATCTGGCAAATTATTCATTCATTTTCCTTCGGCTTCATCCCTTATTTATCAGGGGTTGCCACAGTGGAATGAACCGCCAACTATTTCGGCATATGTTTAAGGCCAATTTTTGTCTACCCAATCAACCTAAATGACATTTTCCAGAGGAAACCCATGTGAACACAGGAAGAATATGCAATCTCCTCACAGAAATGCCTCCTGGCCCAGCTGGGACTCGAACCAGCGACCTTCTTGCTGTGAGGTGACAGTGCTAACCACTGAGCCACCATGCCGCCCTATGGCCCATTATTTTAAAATGAAACACAGGTTAACCCCTCACCAACATATCACCCTGTAAGGACTATACAAAAAAAACTGCAGTGCTTGAGTCTAACATTATCTTTAATAATTATAATTTTTTTTGTTCTTGTTGAAATTACATGAAGAAGCACTTCCACACAACCATGCTGAGTAGTTTCTACAGCTAACAACTTATTTTTATGAACAAAAGGAATTGAGGTAAAGTTAACAATTTCTTTAAGCAAACCACTTATGCCTGTTTCTATTACATATCAGCTACATGTATATTTTACTTGATAATACTGTTACACATACAAATGTTCAACATGGAAGGTAGACACATTTATTTTTACTAATCTTTTATTTAAAATTTTGCTTTATTTGTTATATAAGTATAAAACAATCATGCATAGTTTTAGAAACAATTATTTTGATATTTCAGGGCCTGTATGTCTCAAACTTCTCAAAGTGCCATTTTAGACTTAAGTGCTGAGAATTCATGAAATGTACTCCTACCCACAAACTTAAGTATAAAAGCAAGTTGTCAAATTGCTTAAAGCCAAGAATCACTCTTATTCTCTTGGTTGTTTAAGACAGCTCCTAATTGGTTAGGAGTTGCTAGCAAGGATTTGTGTTGAGGCTGTGGAGTAGAAAAACCACGTGACACATTTCAGTGACCTTGTTGACAGAATGTTTATGCTCTTAAACGGTGACACAAGTGACATGTGTGAGTAAACTTCCACTTTGAAAAAAACTGCAGCCGAACGGCGATTCTATGTTTGACATTTCTCTTGTGAAAACGATTTTTTATGTGTCTCTGCTCGAGTGTAACCACAATCCACAAATACCAAAAGCTCTCTACAATGATGAGCTGGAAGCTGGAATTCAAATGTACAGGCTTGTGCCAGATTTCCTTGTTGCTTTAGTGCAGTAGATAAATAGCAGTTGATTTAATTTTAATCATGTATAATTAGTCATTGAAGATATTTCCATTTTGCAGGAAAATGTAATTCTCCTGCAACATACACACTCATAATGGCACACTTGCATTATCCTGTTGAATCATGTCAGGTCACAGATCTTTTATTTGGAGACAGAGATGTGCACAAATCTTCCAGGAGAGGAATGATGTTTTTATAATGTTCAACGGCAAGCAGTTAATCAAATGGTATCATCTAGAAACAGCAGGCATCATCATTTGCCAGCCACTTGTGGTTGGTCACTCCACCACTAATAGCACTCTGTTTTAAAAGTTTGAAATAATGCATGGTGGGAAATGAGTTAATGTTTCCTTTCCAGTATCAAGTGTAAAACATGATATAATCTGTTATTCTTTATTGTCAAATGTGTGTTGAACTCTTAGGAATTCCATTCATAATAATTATTCTAAAAATATTCTTAAATGGAAAAATCTAGTGATTGGTTAATGTTATGATCCAAAATCCGATTTGTGGCACAGCCAGGTGTTGTGAATCACCTCTAAAACTGATACTAAAGATGTACTCCTACACTTCACTTAAAGTAGGACTGGGATGCATGATAATTCACTTTTAAGCGCAGCTTTGAACCATGTTTTTTAGTCTTAAGTCAATTCTTAGCACTGTGAAGCTTGATAAATACAGGCCCAGAGCTTTTCAGTCACCAATGAATGTAACTGTCCTTTTTTTTAAAACAAGCACTAACTTAGATGCCACAGCAAATCATAAGTAAAAATTTTATAAATTTAAACATACATGAACATAAATTATTTCATTTTCTTTCGGCTTAATCCCTTATTAATCAGGGGTCGCAACAGCGAAATTAACTGCCAACTATTCCAGCATATGTTTTACGTAGCAGATGCCCATCCAGCAGCAACCCAGTACTGGGAAACACCCATACACTCTCATTCACACTCACACTCATACACTAAGATTTGCTCATACTCATACACTCAATATACTGGTCCATTTCCATTCCTACTTTCACCTACAGTAAGGTCATGAACTTTGGCCCTGATCGAATAGAAAAGTTCTCAGATACAAGTGGCCAAAATTAGTTTCCTTCAAAGGGTGGCAGGGTGCACCCTCAGAGAGCTCTGTCTCTCTTCTTGCCTGAGAATGCCTTGGGATCCCCCCAGAGGAAGAAAATAAATGAATGTATGGTTAAATTTGACTAAATTTACATAGAATTATATATTTTTCACACAGTCTTGTGTGTGAGGAATTGTGTGTCCTTGCTGCAACACTTACTAAAGACATCAAACTTCACTACTGCCTATGATCTCATGTTTGTTTTGCTCTCATTTAAAGATCAATTAAAAAAAAAAAAAAAAAAAGCTATAAGCATTCAGTTCTTGTCAACACCATTCCACTGATTCTTTTGAATTTAGTGTCAAGTGTGTTTGAGCTACTTATGCTGATGCTCTGTTTTCATTCTGGTGTGGTTGTTTTGAAAAGGTTCCCTTATACCAACAAATACTGCTAGTATAGCATTTAATGGCTTAAAGTCTAGCCTTAACTCATGTGTGCACTTCCATACAGGCTATGCACACAGGGTAAACATCCTGGCATTTAATCTATAAATAGATTAATGAATTGATGAATTAATTATTTATTGCATTCCAAAGGACAACCGTATGAGATCACTGGAAGGCCACCTTCTTTATACACACACTCACAAAAACAGAGCTGCAAGTAAGGGCTTGTCAGATTGTAAAGGTTATTGATAATGTCATATTCACAGTTCTGCTGCTATATGTTGTCATGTTTTAATCCATACATTTACAACGACTGAGTTACACAGGATTAGTTTGGACCTATCCTCTCAATTAAAGAAATGTAAGCATATTCTTTGCAGAATGGGCGGTATAACTAATCAGCCACATTAAGGTGGGACACTACAAAATTATGATTTTATACTGTTGATGTTATGGTTCTGAACTATAAATATCAATCAAGGAATATGAAATGACACCATAGTTTTTGTATGCTACATGTGCATAAAACAATAGCATTGATATGGTACCTATTCCAAAAGCCATAGTATTATTATGTATTGTACCTGTGTAAAACACCATACCCTACGTTAATTGACCCATATCATTTGTAACAAATAAGCTCGAAAGGGGGAAAATTAATAAATCCATTTATTTACTGTCTGCTAATTGTGTATCAATATAAAAAGCATTGTTTTCCAGGTAATGGAAAGTAAATTACTTGCTGTATTATAATGCTTGGAGTACAAAAGAAAAGTCTGAATGATTAGGCATGAGTGTGAGCAAAATAACAAACATGATGATGTTCATATGATATCCAAGCAATACTTTATTAGCTCCATAAGCACTAGTCTTACATAGGGGCTGTTTACACCTGGTCACTTCATGCATTGTTTCTGATCGGATAGCTATTCGATCGTGAAATGGACTGGTGTAAATGGCCTCTGAAATGCAATCGAGACGGCTATAAATCTGATCACACAAACCACTTTAGGATGTGGTCTGTGTCACGGATCACAGAAGGTAGAGACAAGGATATCTTTTCACACAGTGTTTATTAAACACAAGTATATCTTCGCACCGAGCGGTGCATGCAAACAGTTCAATATAGTCACTTCCCTTAAGTAGAGCAAGCCAATGACAGGGGTTAGTCTCTGGGTAAGATGAGTCACGGATAGCCTTGGCGGATGATCCAGATGAGCAGACAGAGAGAGTTGCGACCAAGTGAAGAAGATACCGGACAATGACTGAAAGGAGTGCGTGGGTTATATGGAGTGGTGGTGATGACAGGAGCAGGTGCATGTGATGAGTGCGCAGGTGAGCGTGATTAGTAATCTGGTGAGTGAGTGCGTTGTGTAGTGGCTGGAGAGTGTGACTGGTGATCGGGGCTGACAGAACGTGCAGGAGGTGTGACAGTCTGGGATGCGTTCCAGATGAAATTGGACAGCTCTAAATGCATCTGGTTGTTGAAATTACATATGTAAATTTTACTCCTCCCAAAAATGATAAAAATTAAATGATAAAAATTAAATGTTAAATTAATATCAAATTGCAGCATTAACAACAGAGGCACAGTACGCAGATGTAGCCTATCTCTGTAAAAAGAGCAATAGTATCTGGATGCAGACTTGGATTTGCAAGCTGAGACTGCATATCTCAGAGATGCAATGTCAGAAACAATGCACTCAATGGAGCTAGTGACGTCACTGTTAGGTGTGGGGTTAGGTGTGCACATTAAAAAGCATTGCATGCAGCTCGCCTTTTTGCAAAAAAAGTTTTGTATGTTTACAAAGGCAAGTTATTTGCAAAGGCACAAATTAATGTAAACCCTTTTACAGTTTTGAATGTTGTCCTGCATATATTTGCATTAAAAAAGATGCTTCATTCAGCTTTAATGACAGTAATCTCAGAGGTTGTGTGCTTGTGATGCCGATTTGGAGCCTGCATCTAAAATAATTTGTATACCAAATAAGATTTTAACTTATGCTTTTGTACATTATAAAAAGTATTAAATCTGAACATAGCATGGGATTTGAAGATCAGAATCATATCAGTTTATCAGAGATGCATTCATGTGGTCAAATGTAAATGGAACTGTTTTTTTTCAGAAATCAGATAGCTGTTTGATTAAAAAAATCTATTCATGAAGTGACCAGGTGTAAACAGGCTCATAGATGCACACAGACAGTTGGTATAGAAAGAGGGTTAAAGTTAAAGCAGTTAAAGAATAAAAGCATGCCATTATGTCATTCATTCATTCATTCATTTTCATTTCGGCTTAGTCCCTTTATTAATCTGGGGTCGCCACAGCGGAATGAACCGCCAACTTATCCAGCATATGTTTTACGCAGCGGATGCCCTTCCAGCTGCAACCCATCTCTGGGAAACATCCATACACACCCATTCACACTCATACACTACGGACAATTTAGCTTACCCAATTCACCTATACCGCATGTCTTTGGACTTGTGGGGGAAACCGGAGCACCCGGAGGAAACCCACGCCAACACAGGGAGAACATGCAAACTCCACACAGAAATGCCAGCTGACCCAGCCGAGGCTCGAACCAGCAACCTTCTTGCTGTGAGGCGAATGTGCTATCCACTGCGCCACCTTGAGGCCCCATTATGTCAATATTTGATAATTAATAATTCCAAAGGACATGACACAAAGAGAGAAGTGCTAACAATTTAATTTTATGTATGTTTTAGAGAATTATAAATTCTCGCTAGCATTTGACAAAGGACAACTTCCAGAATCTCTCGTAGTTCAGTGCTGGATTCGGCTAAAAACTCCTCAAAGAAAGAACAGTTCCAACCATATTAGAAGAAGCTGTGGATTGTGAGCCACAACCTGTAGATATTTTTGTTTGTTAAAATTGATCTATTACATACATATTCTCCAGCGTTAACGGTATGTTGTAGCAAGAGCATAAACAAGGATGTAAACAATAAGAAATGCTGTTTGGCACCATTAACAATTTAGCTACAAATGCATATTTATCTGTCAAACCCCTGTAAACACCCACAATCTTCACCAGCGCATACAGTGTCTCTCTATGCCGCCACTTTCTGTGCATTATACATCTCAAATAATGAACTTGCAAAAGATATGTGAAAGTTTCATATCACTTACACATGCTTATTCCGAATATATATGAAAGTCACTTGTCAGATTTTGAGCAGACATGAAGTTCCGCTGTGTCCTCTTTATTTTCTGTCTCATTCAGGCTCAAACTATTACGGCTAAAAGTTACACTGACTGACAGTATTTACACAATGGCAAAGCGCATGCTAGTGGAGGCGTAACGCTTCTTGGTAATGTGGAGCCGATCCGCGAATCACAGCACATTATGTTAGCTGACCAATCAGAGCCACTTGAGGGCGGGCTTTTGGAGGAACTAGGAAATATGATCGTCGTTTTCATGTTAGCTGAGTAGCAGTATATAATTAAAGCACGAAAAAGTAAGTAAAGTAAGTTATGGGTTTTTTTTACAAATGAAGCATGGTCACACAATGCTTTGCACCCCATAAACAAAACCAAGCCTTAAAAATACACTCTGGACCACCCCTTTAATTCAAACATACCTTTCTGAAAGGATTAGGGACTACTTCTCACCCATTTAAAACAGAGTTCTAATGCGTTTGATTGAGCCTCAAGCTGATATTTGCTAAAGTTGATTGATGAGTCAGTACCAGTTCTGGTTATTTGACATTTCTTGACATTTTTTTTTACAGTTTTTTTTTTTTTTTTCTTTTCTTCGCGTCTTTCCAGACAAGCTGGACAATGTGAGATAAGATCTCTGTGTGGAGCACTGACTGCTGTCAGAATTCTCCATACATAAATCTTTCTGGATTAATAAACTTAATACTAAAAATAATGTTTTGAAATGTAAACTAATAATTCCTACTGATATATTGCACCAAAATATAGAAATTACTGACTTAAAACCAGTTTTGTTGGTGAAAATACTAGTGGCCGAAGACCTTTGCACAGCAAAGTACTGTGTATCACTGTTTCAGAGTGAACATAGAGTAAAACTGCATTATTATGAGTTACTGCTGTTATCACCATAGTAAACTGGGGCTGATGGCTCCCTGGCCATTGGGAAGTAGAAGGCGGAGAAGTGACATACTCTTAAATGTTTTTAGCTGTCTACAGCCAAAATGAAAGGAAAACAAACATAAAGTGTCCAGGCCTGGTGCTCTCTCCTCTTCCACTGCTGTCTTTCCTCTTTTAGCTTTCCAGAGCTCCTCCAAGAGACTTGAGACAGGCTGCGCACACAGATGACAGTCACTGGCCTCGTTCTGCTCTCATGGCTCTCTGCCCCGTCCCACTCGTTACAGATGCATGTACTAAAAATCCAATATACTCCACTGTGGTACATGTCCATAAAACATGGTATTGCACACATATGATGTACAAAAATTATTAATCCGAAATTATTATCTTGTATGAAATTTTGGTTGAATATTTTAAAGTGGGGCCTCATGGTGGCGCAGTGGGTAGCACGATCGCCACACAGCAAGAAGGTCGCTGGTTCGAGCCTCGGCTGGGTCAGTTGGCATTTCTGTGTGGAGTTTGCATGTTCTCCCCGTGTTGGCGTGGGTTTTCTCCGGGTGCTCTGGTTTCCCCCACAAGTCCAAAGACATGCGGTACAGGTGAATTGGGTAAGCTAAATTGGCCGAAGTGTATGTATGTGAATGAGTGTGTGTGGATGTTTCCCAGTGATGGGTTGCAGCTGGAAGGGCATCCGCTGCGTAAAACATTTGCTGAATAAGTTGGCGGTTCATTCTGCTGTGGCGACCCCAGATTAATAAAGGGACTAAGCCGAAATGAAAATGAATGAATGAATGAATATTTTAAAGTGTGAATATGTCTAAAGTTTAGAGACAGAACAAAAAGGAAGAGGGTGTGTGTGTTTGGATTGATGTTGTGTGAAACATATGACCATGCTCATGCTTTTCTGTTCATGTACAGTATCATGAGACATGTTAGACGGCCCCTCTAAACTACTGTTGCGTGTCCAGCCATAATTGCTTTCTTTGTTAATGAAAACAGAGTTGGATGGTGAACAGGTTCATGGGGTAGATATCAGTGTGCATGTGTGTGTTGTAGGATTGGAGACGGGACCTGTCAGTCTGTAAGGATAGCAGCTGTAAATTTTGCAGCTCTTAGCTTTGATGTATAGTCTCTTGTGTATGCATGCAGATGTCTGTTTACATGCTGTACAGACCAACAGTAAAGACCTGAGAAAGGCCTAATTATGTTTGATTTATGAGCAAGAAGTGTTTTGTTGTGTTGTATATTTTCTGGCTTTTACAACAGGGCCATCTAGGCATACTCATACTTTTTTTCACTTTGCCTGTGAAGACTACACCGCATGGCCAAACAGCAGCTTTATCATTGGTATAAATGAGCTGTACTGCCCGCAGATTCTCTGCACGACCCTGATCCCAAAAGAGCTGTGAAGACTAGAATTATGAGTGTTGTGACTCATCGTTTCAGATAGGACGTGTGCAAAGCTAAATTTATGGACATGGTATAAATCCTAACAACCAAGTAGTAATTTTAGTAACAATTCTCATTGCATTTGTGGAAAAATAGTTTAATATATTTTTTGTTCTAATTTTAATAATAATTAAAAATGTTAATTATTTAAATTTGTCTGACAATTTTAAGTGTTAGATGTTTTAGCCAGTTGTATTTGTTATTAATTAAAGTTAATCCACAGTCATTGTGTAGAGTAAATAACACACTTTACAATAGATTTATCAAATCATGTTGTGTCAGTGCCCTATAGTAAAAGCAAATCAATATCTGTGTCTTTCTTAGGATATTTTCAGATTAGCAAAAGCAATATTTTTATTTATTTATTTATTTATTTATTTATTTTTAACTATTTGGTTTTCTTTTCAGATCATGTTTACCTTTGATTATTCATTCATTCATTCATTTTCTTTCGGCTTAGTCCCTTTATTAATCTGGGGTCGAATAAACCGCCAACTTATCCAGCATATGTTTTACACAGTGGATGCCCTTCCAGCTGCAACCCATCACTGGGAAACATCCTTACACACTCATAGACTACGGACAATTTAGCTTACTCAATTCACCTATAGCGCATGTCTTTGGACTTGTGGGGGAAACCGGAGCACCCGGAGAAAACCCACGCAAACATGGGGAGAACATGCAAACTCCACACAGAAACGCCAACTGACCCAGCCGGGGCTCGAACCAGTGACCTTCTTGCTGTGAGGCGATTGTGCTACCCACTGCGCCACCGTGCAGCCCTCTTTGATTATTATTTTATTTTATTTTTTTGGAACTGCAAGCTGATTTTAGATTAGCAAGATATCCTTACATGAAGTACTTTTTTCCCCAATAGTCCTGTTTTTTACTGGCATATAATCATCAACATCTGAATATGGTAACGCCTATCAGGGAACACATTTTCACTACTATTGTAACAAGTTGTATAATACATGCATTTGCTGATTATTAGTTTTTATCAAATATGGTAACACTTCATAATAACTGCACACTATGAATCATTTGTTAAGCATTAACAAATAGTTATTTATTAATTTGTAAAGCATTAACTCTACATTAATATACGTTAGTAAGCAGTTTATAAATACAGCTACAAATGTTGAATTCTTCACTTATAAGTATGTGTAATGTGCTTAATGATTGTGTTTTCATGCTTTGTTAATTATTAATTTTTCATTTTTTTTTAAGATAATTCAGAATAAGTAAGTAAATGATTAATAATTTTTTTAATGAACATTTATATATCTTATTATTCAGACTGATAGATATTGTAATGGTTACTCTGGATTTTAATAAATGTTTTATTAACACAACTTCATGTAGTTTTGTGACCTAATCTAAAGTGAGAACTATTTATGCTTTATAAATTCCTTAAAAAAATTACAATTAAAGTCTCAATATAAGATGAAAATTACATCTTTGCAGTTGTATTGTGTATAACAAGAGTGTCAAAATACAACATGAAGTTTGAAAAAACAACAACATTATAATAATTTAACAATATAACATGATAAAACATTTCAATGTTATTCCGTAATGTTTAAACTATAGTAATTTTATTTTTACATAAGACCTAAAAAAAAACTTTTTAATCTGTGTATCTTAAAATGAATATATATATACAGTTGAAGCCAAAATTATTATCTTTCCTGTTAAATTGTAGTTTTTAATGTTTTTCCCCAATTCCTCTTTAACAGAGAAGATTTTCAACACATTTCTAAACATAATAGTTTTAATAACTAATTTTTAATAACTGATTTATTTTTAATTTTGCCATGCCATTATATATTTTTAAGAAACTTGTATTTAGCTTAAAGTGCATTTTAAAGACTTAACTAGAATAACTAGGCAAGTTATGGTAATTCAGCAAGTCATTGTATAACAATGGTTTGTTCTGTAGCCAATCGAAGAAAAAAATTGAAAGCTAATAATATTGAGCTTAAAAAGGTTTTATTTTATTCTAGCAAAATGAAACAAATAAGACTTTATCCAGAAGGAAAACAAAAATACA
>CAIGQW010055747.1:6453873-6470126 GCA_903798125.1 Danio choprae | reverse complement strand
CCGTAAATATCATTTGAGAAATGTTTTAAAAAGAATAAAAATTGCACTGGAGGACTAATAATATTGCCTTTAACTCTATATATTTGTTATGAATCACTCTGTCATTCATTTTCTTTTTCTGTTTGGTATTTAACTAAAATTCTGGTTCTTCCTTATACCCTGAGCAAAGCATTGTCAAAATTCATTGGCTTCACCTGAGCAGAGCATTGTCAATTTGTATTGACTTCACTACTATATAGTTTGCCAATCAGGTTATACTGTAGTTGTCACGATTATCAGGAAGGATGAGGGAGCGAGAACTCAAGTGCAGCAAAAGATGATTTATTTATAATTAAAATAAAACAAAAAGTCTACAAAAAACTACCCCGAGGGGGAAAACATGAACAAAACAAATAAACAAACAAACTTGACTGGGCAGTCTGGCAGGGATCAGGGCTGGAAGACACAACAGGACAAGACATGGCGATAAACGATGACGAACTGGCACAGGACAGCAGACATGAGGACACTATAAAGGAGAAATAATTAATGAACAGACATGTGAACAGGATAAACTAATAATGGGTTAACAAGAAGGGTGGGACTAGACACTAGATACAAGACAGACAAGAAAACACAACATGACAACAACAAAACAGGCAACATCAACAGACAACACGTCATGATGGGAGGGAGTGGAGCCAAGCTAAGCCCAGCAAGACCAACAAGGGAGGGCAAAAGCCAGGGAGGGTCAGGGGGTTCAGGGATCCTGGCTGACAGGAAGGGTAGCAGGAATGGGAGTCCAGGCTAGGAACCAGGGAGGAGCACGAGGGACAATCCAGGGCATGTTCAGTGGCTCAGAGACCCCGGCAGGGGGCCAGGATGAAGCCGGAGGGATCATCCAGGGTGACAGAGGGACACACTAGGGAGGAGCAGGAGGAACACTCCAGGGCGGGACAGACCAGGGTGGGACAAACATGGGTGGGTTTAGCAGGTCAGGGACCCCGGCAGGGGGCCAGGGTGGAGCTGGAGGGACCGTTCAGGGTGGCAGAGGAACACCAGGGAGGAGCAGGAGGGACAACCCAGGGAGGATCGGACAGGGACAGCAAGGCATGAGGCCTGTGGGGAGCCGGCTGGGCAGGAGACCTGTGGGGAGCCGGCTGGGTAGGAGGCCTGTCGGGAGCCGGCTGGTCTGGAGGCCTGTGGGCAGCCGGCTGGGCTGGAGGCCTGTGGGGAGCCGGCTGAACAAGGAGTCTTGGTGGTGCAGGCAGGGCAAGGAGCCGGGCTGGGGCCAGCAGGGCAAGGCATATTGGTGGTGAAGGCAGGGCAAGGAGCCGGGCTGGGGCAGGCAGGACAAGGAGCCCGGGCGGCAGAGGTAACGAGCCACGCTCAGAGGCAGGAGCTGTCACCGGAGGTCGTTCTGGCGCTGGAGCTGACACCGGCAGGTGCTCTGGGGCTGGAGCTGACACTGGCGGGCGCTCTGGGGCTGCAACTGACACTGGTGGGCGCTCTGGAGCTGGAGCCTTCCCCGGTGAAGCAGGGGTAGATGTATCAATCTGGGCAGCCCTCCTCCTTTGCAACTTCCGTTTAGCCGATGGAGTCAGAGGAGAGTTGAGAACTGGACTCAAAGAGGAAGGGGGGTGGGGTTGTCGCTGCAATCTGCTGGAGGGGTGTGAGGATCTGCCAATCCTTACGATTGTGGAGATAAAGGAAAGAGGAGAACTCATTAACCGTGTGTCCACAAAACATAACACTTAAGCACACGGCGCATGTAAACATTAACCATGTGCTAAACACAACACCAACAGAAGACTGAACGCAAAACACGAGTACACGATAAATATAAACACTCATCCCAGTGCCAACCAAAACTGAAACCAACTAGACAGACGCTAAGAATGAAACAGCACTATACAGAAAGAACACAAACAACAGAACAAGAGCGCACATCCCGAGCGTGCCCAGATCTCTCATCCACGTCAAGCGGGAGATCGTACGGCCCAAACGTGTCCAAGACCGTGCTCATACAAAAAATGAAGACAGACAAGAACAGAAAAAGAGTGCTCAACCCAATAAAACTCGAGCTGAGCACAACAGGACAGGACTTGTGTCTGGACTTTGCCACCAAAACAAAAATTTACAAGACTGAAGTGGCAGAATCCTGACAGTAGTTACATGCTTAAACACAAAAGCACTTAAATGGTATATGGTGGAAATGGCACTCATTTGTATTAGAGGCAGGGTTTGTATAGTCATGAAAAACCTGGAAAAGTCATGGAATTTTGACAAAGGATTTTTCAGGCCTGGAAAAGTTTTGAAAAAAATTAATTAATAAACCCACAGTTTTGGAAAAGTCATGGAAATTGATTTACTAAATGTCTGTGTACTTAAATATATCTGAAATTATAATATTGAGTCAATTTCAAATACGGCTGTCTCTTCATTTGAGGTTCTCTGCGTGGGGTAAACCCAGGCTCATTGAAAAAATGTGCCAAGAGCTACATGTTTTAAGTACCGAGAAATGTGTACATCTTTTTGCTGTTTTTGTTTTCACAAATCCACTAGAGGTCGCCACGTACATTTTTTGACAATCTCAAATACTGTACGGGGGCATGTTTTCTCATACGTGCCATTTCTCGAAAATCTCGCTGTGTACATTTCTGCCGATCTCAACGTCCTTCTCACTTGCATCCGTGAGAGAAGCCAGTTGGTTTGTTGTTCAATTGATATCAATTGATCCACTCACCCCTTTCCTTAAACCCAACCAATAATGTTTTTAAAAACAAAATAGACAAGAAAATTCATCGCGGCTGCATGTAAACTGTCCTTCGAACCCCAGTCTGTTCCGCTCCACATCCCAAGTTTGACATCATTCATGGTGAGAACTACTGGGCAAACCAGTCATTCTGGAATAGCCATCCATATAGAGGTCAGCTATCAATGGTACTGCCCCATTGTGTTCATTTTACACACAAAATGCACAAAATGGTTATGTACCCTTAAGCACGTATTTCTCGGTTCTCAGAAATGTAGACCAGGGCACATATTCCCACTGAGCCTGTGTTGGATAGAAACAACTCACATTTCAGCTGTGCCTCTCCTTCACTCTCTTTCATAATTCAAGCAACATTTTGAGTGTCGTGTCCTGAAACAATCTCTAACTACAAAGGTAAGTTAGAGATTATTTACATATACAGCAAGATAGCAGCTAGCATTGCATGTGGTGAATGCACATGCTCATATTTATGTAGGCCTACTTCAGGACTGTCCTTTTATTTTTAGATTTTGATGTATTTAATTTTATTATTAAAATATTTATAATATAATTTATAATATAAACATAATTATTAAATATTTATATTATAAATATAATTCTTAAAAAAAATAGGATTTTATGTTTATCAAAGCATCAATTATATTAAATATTAATTATCATCTTAATATATAACCTAATGAAATCGCTGGCTTGTTTCATTTTACATTTTTACAAGAGAAGATATTTGTAAATGACACTCTCCTTCGGCGGAAATTACATTTGGGTTATTTGCTGTACATACTAACTTATCATTTATAAGTCAAGCAGTAATAAATGGTTTTACAAAACAATGCCAAATCCACAGTTTTCCAAAAATTGGAACTGCACAAGTGAGTGGCGCCATCTAGCAGATCGTACTAGCAGAAGACATTTTCGCTGATGTAAAGTGAAGTGAGCTTTGTGGTGAAGTCAGGTGCAGCCACGGACTTAGTTATTTGTGGGCCCTAAGAAATTCCAGGTATGGGGCCCTAGCATTGAAACTCAAAACACTCTTTTTCTCTATAAATATTTTTTTTCTTTCTCTGTAGATTCGTTTTTTATTTGTAAATAAACTGCATGTTAAAAATATTTTTTAAGTGGAACCTTTATCTTCTTAATGTAAAATTAAATACAATAAATTCACTAATAAAATGCAAGCTCACAAACTATGTCCAGGTAATTAGCCATATTTGTGATTCGATTTTAATATTTGCATGTGCAGTACGGAGGGAACGTTCCATTATTTATGGGGCCCCAAGTTTTGAAAAAAAAAAATGGGTTACATTAAAATCTTAATGGTTATAGATAGATTTTACAACATATGATAGAAAATTTATGGCCATTTGTGGGACTAAGGTGGCAGCTCTGGCCATTCGTAGGACTCAGGAGGATCTGGCGCCCACCATTCGGGGGATTTGGGAGGATCTGGCATCTGCCATTTGGGGAACTCGGGAGGATCTGGTGCCTGCCATTCGAGGGATTTGGGAGAATCTGGCACCTGCCGTTTGGGGAGTTCGGGAGGATCTGGCGCCCGCAATTTGGGAGATTCAGGGGGATCTCTCCCCCCCTGGGGACTCAGGAAGGCGATCTAGCAGCTCCAATGGGGCTTGTTTAATGGCATTGTGGAGTAGAGTGGCAGATAGCCCACCACAAAAAATATGTTCAAACGCAAGTCACTCATAGTGCTTAAATGGGTTACCCGAATATAATCCTCAACATACTCCTCGATGGAACGATCCTCCTGATGGACACGCATTATCTTAATTTCTGCTGGATCCATGTATGGCTGAGTCTTATGTATTGAGTCAGATTCCAACAGAGGTGAGGATCCAAGTGCAGTTTATTAAGAGAGTCGTCAGGCAGGCAAAAGGTCAAAACAGGCACAGACAGGAGCAATCAGATAATCCAAAAGTGTAGTCACAGTACAGGCAAATGGTTTGGGCAAAACATCGTAAACATTAAAACAAAGCAAAGGTCAAAAACATGGCAAGGCAAGATAAGGAAAACACTTCGGTAATGCTCACTTACAGATCACAAGACTCAGCAGCGATGTGTGTGTGTGTGCTGTTTTTATTGACCTTATTTTCTGAGTACGAGCGGGCACAGCCAATTGAATATTTTTGGCTCGAGACTTCCGCTCTCATTCACTTCCATTCATTTATAGATGTTAAAAACTGCTTGTTATGTTGCTTTATGTTGCAAACTGATATTTGATATTATTCTGCTTGGTCTGTATAGTCATGAACATATTTGTTTGTAGAGCAAGTAGTTTAATCGTTTTCTGCCATGTATTATTCCTAGTCATTTCTTCCATAGGCAACTGAATCCGAAGTTCTAAAACAATCGCAAAAACAAGCGCATTTACACATTGAAGAATAAGGTCAATTATCCATCTGATTAGTCCTAGAACTCCATCCTTAGTCCTGTGTTTGCAATCAAGGGGAATCTGGGCCAGGTGTGTGAATGAAGTGCATGATGGGATCTGTAGTTCATTCAAGTGGCAGATTTGTAGTTCTCCAGCGATCTGCAAATACTAGATCGCTGGTGATCATGACACCCATAAATCCAGGAAGGCTGGGCACATTTTGTCTTCTGAACTTATATTGTTCTACATAGTCCTACATCTCATATCCACCTGTACTGACTTTGAAAGTGAACAGATTGTGAGCAAGAAAGCAGTTGTAATTGACAGGTTATAATCATGCACAGTAAATGAGAGCACAAGATGTACCAGTGTTCCAGCTGTAAATATTCAAAACAAGTACTATACATTATTAAGCCTTCATAGATTTGAGTTGACATACCCTGATAGCCTTTCCAAACAGTTACAATCAGACCTTTAAGTCTGATTCAATATAAGTCAAACCATTTTTGCAAAACCTCAGCATAAAAGCGTCATCTTTAAAAAAAAAAAAACGCCATAAGGCTGATTTATACTTCTGCGTCAAGCGCATGTATATGCTCCGGCGCAGCCTTCATGACCGAGAGCCACGCGAACCCTTTGCTGCTAGTGTTTACAAG
Organism: Danio choprae; assembly: GCA_903798125.1. Lineage (NCBI taxonomy): Eukaryota > Metazoa > Chordata > Actinopteri > Cypriniformes > Danionidae > Danio > Danio choprae. The sequence continues at coordinate 6,464,332 of CAIGQW010055747.1, read as the reverse complement.
TGTCGAGTCCTGTGAAGGACCTCCAAGTGTTTTGTGTTTACCTTATGATTAAAGTTGATTAAAGTTGTTGCACGTCTGCCGCTTCCCGCTTTAGAATGAGCAAGTTTTAACTACTTGTACATTAAGATAGTGTTGAGAAAAAACAAAACACCCGGGAAGAAACTCGATACAGAGGAACATAAAAACCTCACTGCCAGCTAGCATTTCGGAAGTGTTATTGCAGAGCAACACAAACAGCACGCAGAAGTATAAATGCACGGCAACGCACAAGGCATGCGTTGTGGGTCACGGCAATCACTCGACGCAGAAGTATAAACCAGACTTTAGGCTAGTTTTTTTTGTTTAACTCTGTGTGTGAAAAAATGGTTCACCAATGGGATTGAGACTTTTGTTCACATGCATGGAGCTGCTGACGTTACTGTAAACATGACAATATGTAGTATTTTTTTCCAATACCTTAGTCAATTTAAACCTGTACCTGTAACCCCATGTTAATTTTCCTCCACACACCACCAAAATCAAATTTTCAAATTAGCGTACAACTTACCGAGTGCCTGGCCTGCATTTTGTTCTTGTCTGAAAAACCTGTTACACAGATGTACGTACATAACAATATGAAAGAAAATATATGACGCTACTTCAGTTTCTGTGCAATTATGATTAAGTGTTTTATTCAGATGTGTATACGCTTCCTGTACAATGAGGCCAAAAGATTTCCAGCACCCCCTGGATGAAATACAGTAAAATAAACTCGGCCATCTTCATGTAAGGGCAGTGCAGTGGCACAGTCACGTTTGTTGCTTCACAGCAAGAAGGTCGCTGGTTCGAGCCTCGGCTGGGTCAGTTGGCATTTCTGTGTGGAGTTTACATGTTCTCCCCCGTGTTTGCGTGGGTTTCCTCCGGGTGCTCTGGTTTCCCCCACAAGTCCAAAGACATGCACTATAGGTGAATTGGGTAGGCTAGATTGTCTGTAGTGTATGTGTGAGAATGAGAGTGTATGGGTGTTTCCCAGTGATGGGCTGCAGCTGGAAGGGCATCCGCTGAGTGAAGCATATGCTGGATAAGTTGGCAGTTCATTCCACTGTGGCGACCCCGGATTAATAAAGGGACTAAGCTGAAAAGAAAATGAATGAATGAATGAATGAATGAATGAATGAATGAATGAATGAATCTTCATGTAAACTTATTGAATCTGTGAAAAAATACATTAAGAACTAAAATTGCTGATTTAAATTGAAATTAAAGTAAAATTACACATTTACAAAAATGAGTTTACAGTCACCAACACCCATGAACATAATTCAAATTCACGATCAAAACAACTTAAGAGACAACTTTATCTTTTAAACAAAAAAACAACATATGTGAAACTCCTCTAACATTCATCATTGTAGGTAGATTCTAACAACCTAATTGTATTTATTTTGTTATTTGATGTGAAAAAAGGGATGTTGTGAAGCTTTTGAAGCTGTGGCCTGCTCAGAATCACTACTGCGTAGACTCTGACTACTAGTCCAAAAGATGACAGCAGCCAGGCAGATGCCCTTCCAGCTGCAACCCAGTATTGGGAAACATCAATACACAATTCACACACATACACTACGGCCAATTTAGTTTATTAAATTTACTTATAGCGCATGTCTTTGGACTGTGGAGGAAACCGGAGAACCTGGAAGAAACCCACGCAAACACGGGGAGAACATGCAAACTCCACACAGAAATGGCAACTGACCCAGCCGGGACTCAAACCAGCGACCTTTTTGCTGTAAGGTGACAGTGCTAACCACTGAGCCACAGTGTCGCCCCAGCCATGCTTAGGCTTTTTTTTATTTACTTGTATTCTGGAAGGAATTGGAGATGTGCCATCCATCTTTTTTTTATGGTCTATGGGCTTTATTTACCACCAGTGGCACCAAATAGAATTGCACTTGTTTTTTGTTTTTTTCCAGACAGGCTGTCCTCAAACCATTCAAATCACATCATTATATCCTCAGATCACACCATTGGCTCAGACAGAAGTTAAAATGGCAGACTACTTTTACTGACTACAGTACTTGTACTTTACTAACAATTTTGGATGTACCTCAGTATTGTGAAGCAAATTGATAATAGAGATCCAACCCAGGCTCATTCTGAAAACGTACCGCTATATACATTTCTGGAGAGCACTAAATACGTCCCAGGAGCGATTGTTTTTGCAGATTTTGTTTTCGCAAATCCACCAAAAGCTGCTGTGAACACTTTTTCAGATCTCAAATTTCTCCCGCAAGTGCCATTCATGCCTGCTGTTCTTGCGTAAATCCACCAGAGGCCACTGTCCACTGACTGACTGAGTTACTGAATGACTGACTGACTGATCGACTGACCCACCCTCCTCCTTCCCTAAACCCAACCAATAGTGTTTTCAAAAGCACCGATTGACTCGTCCACCCACTTCCTTAAACCCAACCGACAGTATTAAAAAGCAATCCAGAAAAAGAAAAGCCCTCGCCTGATTTTTACCACATTCTCACACTATTTACTTGTTAATTAAATTTTTTGGCTCCTCTCTGTGTCTCAAGTCCGCTGATGTACATGGCGAGCTAACTGGACAAACTGGTAACAGTGGGAAAGCCGTCCATACAGAGGTAAGCAGTCAGCTGGTAAGGGCGAAAAGGAACGTCACCAAACCACCCCATAGCATTTGTTTAAAAGATGAAATGCAACCATACATACTTCTGGCTACATAATCTGCAATCTCCAAAAATGTACAGTATATAGGGCTATGTTTTCAGAATAAGACTATGTTGTAGATTACTGATTCTAATAGTTAATTTATTTAAAATAATATCTGAAAATTGTGTGAAATTATACTTACCTAGTGTACACATTGCAAATGTATCCATGGTTTTTTTAAACCCTCAGAATTTCTTCTCATTTACACTGATTTACAGTGTCTGCTTAATAAGCTTTTCGCAATTAATTTGAATAAATTAAACCCCACTGTTGTAAATACCGTTTCTAACCTCTTCTTTGAAATGCATGGCTAGACATGGAAGAATTAAATGGAATGGGATGTGTTCTTCCTGATTTCCTTATGTCAGGAAATGTGAACTTTTCTCGTTGATCTGGTTGATCTTTAAACTAGCTATAAACCGTAAGTAGCATTCTAATCATATTGGCTTTATGCTTTCTCTATACAAAAGCTGTTCCAAAATGTAAACTTCCACACACAAATCCACACAAACATGGGGAGAACATGCAAACTTCACACAAAAAGGCCTCTTTCCAGGACCAGTGACCTTCTTGCTTCCTCCTTGCTTCTCACTTTTGTAACTACGTTTTTATATTCTTCTGAAACTCTATGGAATTCAAGAGTGGTGTGCCGTGCAGGTGTTGCTCATTACCACTCATGCCACCCAGTCCAACATATTGGTTTTATTAATGTCTACATCTACCCCAAACCTACATCTACCCCCTACAGTAGGTATAACATTAATTATTGTTGTACAGCTTTAAAAAAAAAAGATGCTATATTTATGTGCACATTCTTAGTAGTCACATCTGTAACCCTTCTAACGTAACCCAACTTTGGTGAGAGGGCAGGGCAGAGAGCCGTGGGAATGGAATGAGGCTGTGGCATAAGTGAATACACCTGTGGCGCACACCGGACTCGAAACCCACGAAAGGAGCTCTGGACTATAAGAGGAGGAACGATGGCAGAGGAAGCGGAGAGAGGTCCAGGCCTGGACAGTTATGTTCTGTTTATTTTGGTTTAGTTATTATTAATGGACCTCTCTGACCTCTCTTTTTATTAATAAATACCTTTTAAAGTGCGTCGGTTCTCCGCCACCTTCTTCCCGGCAGCCAGGTGGCCGTGGACCAGGAGACAGCGTGTCAGGAGAACCGAGCCAAGAATTTTTTTAATGTTTTTCTTTTGCCTCTCTTCCCTCTCTCAGTCTACTCTGTCTTTCCTCCTGCTTTTTTCCATCTCCTTTTCTCTCGGCCCGTCTCATATAGGTCTCGTGAGTGCTGCTGAATTCCCTGCCCAGGAGGTAATAGCGCAGAGTGAGAACGGCCCACCGTATCGCGAGACACTCTTTCTCTATGGTGCTGTACTTAGCCTCACTCTTGCTGAGTTTGTGGCTAATGTACAGCACCGGCCGTTCCACTCCTGCCACCTCCTGGGAGAGAACTGCCCCCAGGCCCCGATCGGACGCATCCGTCTGTAACAGAAAGGGGAGAAAAAAATCAGGAGCGTGCAATACTGGCCCCTCGCAAAGTATAGATTTTACTTTTGAGAAAGCCTGTTGACACTGCTCCGACCATTGGACGGTATCTGGTCCCTCCTTTTTAGTGAGATCAGTCAATGAGCTGACAAGGGCTGAATAATTAGGAACAAAACGCCTATAATATCCCGCCAGTCCCAAAAATTGTCTCACCTCCTTTTTGGTCCTAGGTCTCGGACAGGTTGCAATAGCTGCAGTCTTATCAATTTGGGGCTGCACCTGCCCGTGACCCAAGTGGAATCCCAGATACCTTACCTCTACTCGCCCAATTGCGCACTTCCGTGGGTTGGCCATGAGCCCAGCCCGTCTCAGCGCTGACAATACTGCTGACAAATATATGTTGCATATGCCGCTGCCAATCATTACTGAAGATGATGATGTCATATAAATACGCAGCGGCATATGCTAAGTGAGGGCCAAGTATTTTGTCCGTCAGCCCGAACGGAAGTGTCACAAATTGGTGCAATCCAAACGGTATCGTGAAGGCTGTTTTTTCACAAGATATTGGAGTTAAGGGGATCTACCAATATCCCTTTGTCAAATCCAGTGTTGAGTAATATCGAGCAGCACCTAACCGGTCAAGCAACTTGTCAATACGCGGCATTGGATATGCGTCAAATTTCGACACAGCGTTGACTTTCATTTAATCCACACAGAAACGGACCGAGCCGTCACTCTTGGGTACCAAGACGATCGGGCTGGCCCAGTCGCTGTGGGATTCTTCTACTACACCCATTTTCAGCATATTAGTCAATTCTTCCTGAACCACCTTTTTCTTGTGTTCAGGCAGGCGATTTGGCCGGGTCCTAACGACCACGCCCGGTTCGGTCTCAATATGGTGCTGAATTAGGTTCGTACGACCAGGCAGGGGCGAGAACACATCAGCGTATTCACGTTGGAGGTGTCGGATGTCGATGAGCTGGCTTGATGAGAGGTGATCTCCCCTGGTGACCAGAGTGCCCGACCGTTCCCGACCGGTGCTCTCTGGCCCCAGGTCATCCTCGTTGGTAACCAGCGTAGCCAGCGACACCTCCTCCGGCTCCCTCCACTGCTTTAGCAGATTTATGTGACATATCTGATGTGAATCGGCCCTGTCCGAACGAACCACCTCATAATCGAGATCGCTGACTCGTCGTGTGACCACAAACGGCCCTTGCCACTTGGAGAGTAATTTAGAGCTGGAAGTGGGTAGCAGTACAAGAACTTTATCTCCTGGTGAAAATTTACGTAGTTTAGTGCCCTTGTCATATTGCGGAACCTCCCGCACAGCGAATAACAAGGGCTCTAACCACTTATCCCAATTTTTCGCGTCTTCGTGAACGAATTTACGGATCATGGATTTAAGCGTGCGATTAAATCCTTCCACCACCCCATCTGTTTGTGGGTGATAGACGCTGGTGCGAATAGCCCAGCAATCCGTAAAGTTTGCGCATGGTGTGTGACATGAACGCAGTGCCTTGGTCAGTGAGAATCTCCTTAGGGATTCCCACTCGGGAGATTATATGAAACAGAGCTTCCGCAACACTCTTTGCTGAGATGTTACGGAGAGCTACTGCTTCCGGGTACCGGGTTGCATAATCCACTAGGACTAATGCAAACCGGTGCCCGCGTGCAAATCGCTCTAATGGCCCGATGAGATCCATACCAATTCTCCATCACCGGTAGAGGGCGCAGTGGAGCTTTTGGGGTGGCCGGTGGATTTACCAGCAGACATTCACGGCATGCAGCGCACCATCTGCTGACATCCACGTGAATGCCCGGCCAAATAAATCGGGCCATGAGGCGATTTAGTGTGGCCACCTGACCTAAATGTCCAGCCATAGGATTAGAATGAGCCGCCTGGAAAAGCATTTCCCGACAGCTCTTTGGTACTAATAATTGGGTTGTATCTTCTTTTGTTTGAGTGTCTTGGATCACTCGATACACCCTGTCATCAATAATCAAAAAATATGGATAGGAGGCCGATCAGGCTGGAGGTTTTGTCCTTCTATGACCTGCACTCTTTCGAGTGCATGTCTCAGCGTGTCGTCACGCGACTGCTCCAGGGGAAAGTCTTTGCACCGGGAGATTCCTGGCCCTCCCCCTGAGTCATCGCGTGACTACATCGCTTGGGATTCCCCCAGCTGAGTGACCCCTTATCCAGCGATTTATTTTTCCAAGAAACACCCGCACATGAGACCCCTAATAATCTATTAAATCCAGGCCAATTGGTTCCCAAAATTAGCGGGTGTTTGAGGTGCGGGTTAACTGCTACCTCGACGCTATGCTTTTTACCCCTGAATTGGATATCTATAGCCGTAAGCGGGTAGTGAATTACATCCCCGTGCACACACCTTACCCTTACCGTGCAGCTCGTATCCAATGTCGGGTCTTGAAGCAGGCTTTGATGGATGGAGGTCTGGTTACATCCCGAATCTACCAAGGCTTGATATGAACCCCCTTTTAAACTCACAGGTATCCGGTATAGTCCGTCGCGACCGGGGGCGACGATTGGCGTGGAGGGGACGTCGATCAACGCACTCATCTCCTTCGCGAAGCAGCTTTTTGGTGCGCTATCCTCGTCCTCTCGGCGCCAATGTATCGGCCCAGACCTTCCCACTACACCCCCGAGGCCAGCAAGACCAACCGATTGAACCGGAGAGAGACCTGGCGCTGTCTGGGAAGCCGCCAGGGGTCGTGGCTCCACCCCTCTGTCCCGACCAGGGCATGCCCCTGTTGGGACGCTCGGCGGATCCGCCTCAGTGCACCACCCTCTGGAGGAGAGAGAGAAAGAGGGGGAGAGGAGAGAGAGGTTATTTTGCCGACCCTGGGCCTCGCCACCAGGTGATCCTCTGCCAACTAGATGGTCTCCAGGTCGTCTGGCCGGTGGCACTGGACCCACTCCGATGTTCGGGAGGGGAGGCGGGAGATGAATTGTTCCAGCACCACCGCATCCACCATCTGGGAAACATCCCAGCCATCCTGGACCAGCCATCTGCGGCAGACGTCACGGAGCTGCTGGGCGAACGCAAAGGGCCGCTGGAGGATGGCTCGCTTCAGGTGAGTGTACTCCAGGAGATTCTGGGCCGGCAGCTGCTGTGCTGCGATCTGGGCTTCGCCCGACAGCAGCGGGATGACTCGTACCGGCCACTTGGCCCGCGGCCAGCCAAACGCCTCCGCCATTCTCTCAAAGAGATCCATGAACGCTTCCGGGTCGTCATCCGGCACCATTTTCTGTAGCGTGACGGGAGGGTGGGCGGCAGATGTCGGAGCGGGCCGGATCTCCTGGACCAGCAGACTCCGGATTACCTTGTGGTCCTCCCGCTGGGCCTCCACGAGGACTTAGAAACGATGTTGTAGATCCCGTTTCAGTTCCACCAGCGCGTGATGTTGCGAGCTGCGAGCCATTCTGGCAGCGAAGTTTCTTCTGCTTCCCGGGTTTTGGCACCACTGTAATATAGTTCGTTGTTGTGGGAAGAAGAAGACCAGGTCGGCTATTTTTATATAAGTAATCTTTATTTATTTTCTCTTTTTCACACCCCGTGTAGCTCGGTGTGTGTGTGTGTGTGTGTGTGTGTGTGTTCTCTCCTCTTCCCGGCTGCTCCCTCTCTTCTCCTCAAGAAGGGTGTCTCTCCGGTTCAATCACTAGAATAAACAGGTGTTAATTATTATTTCTGATTGGTCCGCTGACTAGCCACCGGGCTCTGAGCATGCTCTCCCCCCTCATTGGGTGTTTGATCATGCTCACCTCTCCACATATATATACTTGCATGCCACCAGTTTTGCACTGTTTTTACAGCTGTCGGTCCCACCAAAAATTACAGGTTCCAAGCACAATTCTACTTGGTCCTCCATCAGCTGGCAGAATGAGATGTTACCAAGTGCCACATGACTCTAGATCAACATCTTTAGTGATCCTGCAACAACGTTTTAATCAATCAATCAATCAATCAATCAACCAATCAGTAAAATTTTAGGGACAGTTTTTTGTTATGTTTAGACTTAAAACCAGGGCTGGTGATTCTACAGCCTTCTAATTGAACTATAATTTCCCTCTGATTGTAGGAATAACTTATAGCTAGGGTTAGGTATAGAGGTAGTGATTAGGTTTGGACATTAATGGTTTTCCAGGATCAACAAAATATGCTGACTCAAGAACAAGTCGGTGTTTTTTTTTTTTTTTTTACATATTTCTCATATTTTGTTTGTATCTCAATAAAGGTACCAACAAATAAATATGGGTTTACATACAGTACAGTGTAAAAAGTGTGTGTGTGTGTGTGTGTGTGTGTATGTGTCATTTTAGACATAAGCCAGCCCTGCTTGAGCCCCACATTTTAGAATATTTGATCCTGCTGCAATTGTCAAAACATTCATTGTGTTAACAATATATCATGTTTACATAGAAAAAAATGTGTTCTATGTGAGATGAACTTAAAACCGAAATCTAAATAAAACGTAGAAAGTGAAAAGTCAAAGGTTGTATCCTTGCACCCCACACTTCTCCAGAATTATAGTGTCTTAAATTTTTCATTCCTCACAGCATCTCTAATTATTCTGCATGACTGTGCGCCTTCAACCTCTCCTTCAGATGCACTTGCTCACCTTCTCCCTCTCTCTCCCTCTCCCTCTCTCTCTCTCTCCCGCTCTCTCTGTCTACATCCCCTTGTTCGCATCCCCCTCCTCTCTCTTTATCCCCTCCCCTTCCCCCCTCATTCGCTCTCCTCCAATCCCTCCCCTGCAATCCCTCCTGTCTCTCTCTGTAGTGAAATGAAGCAGGAGCTAGAGGAGGAGGGCAGTCGCTGTTTGCTTTTATCTAAGCAGCACAAGTTCAACGAGCACTGCTGCATCCGTTGCTGCTCTCCCTTCACCTTCCTGCTCAACCCAAAGCGCCAGTGTCTGGACTGCCACTACAACATCTGCAAATCTTGCCGCACTTACAGCCAAAGCGAGAGGGGCTACATCTGCGCTTCCTGCCAAAAGAGCAGGTAAGTGTTCTCATGCATGCATGAAATCATACATGCGAGTAAGCATGTACAGTGAAAGGTAGATGTTTTTTTTATTTCTTGGTGAATGGACATGTTACAAAACGTATGTTATGCAATTACATCTGGATACGAAACACCACACCTGCTGGTACACTGTGGCACACACATCATTCAAGCAGGTTGTAAATGACACATGGAAATATAAAAATAAACCAAACAAACAAACAAAAAAATCAGTTTTACTTTGGAAGGCTTTTTTAAAATATGTTTTACCTAATATATAATTTTTCGATTTTGCTTTTATTAGCAAAGATTTGTATTTTGTAGGGATATAAAATAGGTTGGGAAGCACTGCCTTAAACCTTCTTTCTCTTATAGAAGCTCGATATAAGCATCTTAAGGTGTTCCTCATCCCAACCTTGCAATTCCTTCTAACAGTTCTTTGGCAAAACATGTATTTTGAAAAGGGATATGCAAATATATTTAATTATTGGTTGGCTACCACAAATAATAATAATAATAATACTTTTAATTATTAATAAATAATTATTATTCTCCCTAAAATGTTGATGAGGTGAAATTAAGAATGTGTTTAAACAAATAAACGTTTGCGAGATACCATTGAGGTTGTAGAAATACTATATGACAAGTGTGAAGCTAAAGGGCATTAAGGAATGATTTAGATTTTTTATGATTTGTGTCTTCCAACAACATCACTATTATTTTTGCAAGGTGCAATTTTTGTCCTTTAAAATAACCTCTTTTTGTTTTAAAATATAAAATTGCTGTGTATGAACATGTTTTCAGTGAGTGAAATGTATTCATTTATTTATTTATGTATTTAAATATGTATTGATTTATTAGTTTGTCATTTCGATGACTTAAACATTTATTTTAACAGTGAAAGTGACAAAAGTGTCTGACAAGCCACTAAACCCATTGGTGTATAGAATACCACCAAATACACTGTTTAAAATAATATAAAACATGGAGTTTATTTTTTTGATACAACTATATGTCTGCAATTTGTGTTTTTCAGTGCCATTTATGCCCAGAGCCCTGGTTATTATTATCTTACCCAGGTATTTGTAGATGTTTAAGCACTGCTAATTCATTTCAGCTCTGTTTGATTTCCTAAACACTGGGTTTATGACTGTTGAATATGGAACCCAGCCCACTAGAGATTTTACTGTGTGTGTGTGTGTGTGTGTGTGTGTGTGTGTG
>CAIGQW010055747.1:6416081-6442697 GCA_903798125.1 Danio choprae | reverse complement strand
ATTACCTTAATCCAACTAAAGTCATAATTGAACTAAACCAAAATTTACTTAATACATGGAGTATTCCTATTTTAGTCGCATTATTGAAGTGCAGTTCAGACATGTAAACACCTCAATCAAATTATTACCGTTTTGTTGTACTTTTCACTACATTTTGTGACAGGATGCATAAATGTATATGTGAGAAATTAAGTGCAGTTGAACTTGTCGCAAAATGAAAATCAAAGCCTATGGTGCCATGACGTGTTGCCATGTTGTTGCATGGAACTCCAGAGGTAATTAGTGTTGAATGCTGACGTAATGACATTAATCAAGCCATTTACTATAACATGTCAAACGGGAAAATGAAAGGACGATTCAAAAAGCAACTCATGTAAACACCTTAATCATATTATTGTCCAATTCAGATTAAGGCAAATAATTAGATTACTTATGTCCATGTAAACGTAGCCGATGTATAATTCGCACATCAAATCTAACTGAAAATATTATCTCTCTGAACCTGTGAAATTCTGTCATGCAGCACTGCGAAAAAGGCTGGGATAAAAACAATATGATTAGATATCGATAAAGCAAGCAATTTCTCCATATTTTCAATTTGTGTACAGAGAGAGGTCATGTTTTGATCTTCTGCTGGTCTCACACAATCATGTGATGTAATTTTGCAGGTCAGAGTTCACCCAAGTTAACTTTGGAATACAGCAACATACAAAGCTTGTCACACAAGCCACCCTCTTCGAATGTTATTACTCGATTGTATGGACTTATCAGTGGTTATCAGCTGATAGATATGGGCCAGTAGGGGCCTTCTGAGCCTGCTAGCTGGCTCAGCTGTTATCATCCATCCACATGGTAATCAACCATACTAATAGAGAAGACTCCAGATCCAGATTTGTTTTTACATTACTGTGATGCTTGGGTTTAGGGTTGGGGTAGGGGTAGACGTAAATAAAATACAATTAATGGGAAATGTAATAAATAATATAAATACTTCTCGTGGTTAATCAGCTATACTAATAGAGGAGACTGACTCCAGATCCAGATTTGTTTTTACATTACTGTGACAGTTGGGTTTAGGGTTAAGGTAGGGGTAGACGTTAATAAAATACATTCATTCATTCATTTTCTTTTTGGTTTAGTCCCTTTATTAATCAGGGGCCATGAACCGGCAACTTATCCAGCATATGTTTTACGCAGCAGATGCCCTTCCAGCTGCAACCCATCACTGGGAAACACCCATACACTCTCATTGACACACATACACTACAGACAATTTAGCTTACCCAATTTACCTATAGTGCATGTCTTTGGACTTGTGGGGGAAACCGGAGCACCCGGAGTTAACAAAATACAATTATGGGAAATTTAATAAAGAATATAAATAATTCTCGTTAACTTCTGGCCACAGCCATATGTGATCTATAGCTGATAAACCATGTGGATAGATGATAACAGCCTTTTGAGCCTACTAGAAGGCGCATAAGGCCCCTACTGGCCCATATCTATCAGCTGATAACCACAAATAACGCCTATTCAATCGAGTGATAACATTCGAATCGGCTGCAGAAGCTTCGTTTTTGGTCTGCCGCATTCACATACATATGAATGGAGGTCTATGGGGAGTTGGTTGTGCAGCAATCTTTATCAGCCTTGGAAACAGGATTGATCGGATTAAAAAAAAAAAAAAAGTTGAGTTGTCTATATTTATGACAGTGCTCATTGCACACCCCTCTGATATTAGTATGGATAACTTTGTGATGATGAGCATTAATTAATTTGACTTAAAAGCTGAATTTTTAAAAGTATGTAATATTCACTGCATAAATGCTTCAACCGGTGATGTCGACAAACACGGAGGTATACTTATAGTTTTTTTTTTAAGGTAAAAACCTTGAAATATCCTGTCATTTTGGTGGTAAAGATAAGAGAAAGACATCATTCAACAGTAACAGTGTTTTTTGTTGTGGATACTAACAAATATAACAAAACCTTATCTGTCATTGGTCATCTCTGTTGCATGATCTTATGTAGAAATGAGTCCCCCCAAAAATGAATAAATCTCAGAACAAATTCTACATGTCCTACTGATTTCCTATATGTTTTGCTGACAGATTATAAAGATATTGATGCGTCATCATTGTAAACTTTTTAAAGATGTCCATGACATGAATGATGCATGGTTGCATCTCAGACTGTTAATTTGAGAACATTTCAAAGTAACTGTATCCTTGCAGGGGCGACATGGTGGCTCAGGGGTTAGCACTGTCGCCTCACAGCAAGAAGTTCACTGGTTCGAGTCCTGGCTGGGTCAGGTGGCATTTAGTGTGGAGTTTGTATATTCTCCCTGTGTTTGCGTGGGTTTCCTCCGGGTGCCCCAGTTTATCATACTGAGACATACTGTATAGGTGAATTGAATAAACTAAATTGGCCGTAGTGTATGTGTGTGTAAGGATGTTTCCCGGTACAGGGTTGCAGCTGGAAGGGCATCCGCTGTGTAAAACATATGCTGAATAAGTTGGCGGTTCATTCCACTGTGGCGATCCCTGATGAATAAAGGGACTAAGTTGAAGGAAAATGAATGAATGAATGAATGAATGAATGAATGAATGTGTCCTTGCCAAAACAACCCATGTTGATATGTTGGTAATGTCTGGAAACACAAATGATTGGACAGAAGTTGTGCTCACTATACTCACTATTTACTTACTCTCAAGTAGTTATTATATGCTATTTACCTTTTTATGTTGAACACTAAACAGGATGTAGAAGATGAAAACCTTTTAACCATTGACCTCTGTAGTAGGAAAAAAATTATTATATAAAAGTCAATGGTTATAAGTTTCCAGCTTTGTTCAGAATATCTTATTTTTTGTTACAGTTGTGGAAGATGTGAAGGGTGATTAAATGATGACCGAATTTTTTAATCTCCATTAAGCTGTCACTCTCGGTTAGCTGCAAGGTGGCTGTGTTTAATTTTGGCAGTCACAGAGCACAAGAGTCACATTCCTCACACATGAATATTAACCTGATTATGCTCCACTGTGTTTATATTTGCAATCAGCATATAGATGAATGATGTTAGTCAACAGCTTTGTTTTGCTGTGTATTAAATCTGTCCAATGTGTGGAATAGCCAAATAATGCTGAGAGGGGGGAAATAAATCAACAAACATTTATTATTTTTTAATTCCATGGCATGATATAGCCTTGACCATAATCATGTAAACTGTATGATGAGGTACAGTAATCTTGATAAACTATATTTACCGATTTGACCACCCACCTAATAACAAGTAGAACCTGCTTTGGCTTACAAAACAGCTGTCACAAAGTGAGGTGTCAGTAGGTCTTTTGTGATATCTCATATAATAATGTCAATATCAGGACCTCCGGGTACAATACATCGCAGAGTGGGGGTAATACTGAACCTGCTTTTCCAACATATATTAAATTTAGGTGTGTGTCAGGTGAATTTATAATGCTAAAAGAAAAAAAGCACAATCAACAAAGATTTATTTGTTATACCCTGGCATGATATAGCCCAGACTATAACCATGTAAACTGTATGAAGAGGAAACTTGAAAATGTCATACACATTTTTGATTAATCTTGTTAAACACTGAAGAGAAAATGCAGAAATGCATAGCATTTACCTTGGTACACTGCCCTGTGCAGTTGTTAGGGATTGTGTTTTTGGAATAACAGGTCCATTATTGCACTTTTCTTGTTCAGAAGAAAAGTGCTTTCCACTCCATAAAACCATTACAGTGAGCTTGCGTCACCCAACAGTATATCTGGGTGCCATTACCTCTGTTGATATTCCACATTTGTTTAACCATCAGTGGTCCATTCTTGATCAACTTGGGCCCATTTCATGTACGGTTGCCATTGGCACACAATACTGTCAAATGTGTCAAATGTGTATTTTCATGTCAAATGTGTTTTGAAATATTCAAATATTTAATAAACTGCATTGTGCTGTTTATTCAGTAACAGCTGTTATTTTCTGCTTCTGCCCTGTTTTATTCATTAATGAATTGACTCATATTAAGGTCCTAACCCCATCAAAAAAAATTCATTTGAACTTTGATTTGTACAGAGTTGGGGTTTTTTTGCCTTTGTCCAGCACTTGGTCCTGTTCCAGAATAAAAATGTTTTAGCTGTTAATCAAAACTGCCTCGTAAACAACCAGAGCTGCAGTGAGAAGTGAAAATCCCTCTCTTTCTGCTTGTATACATTCTAGGTGAGGTTTTACTGGCTTGCAAGCCAAAGCAGTATAAAAAATATTATTCTGTTGAATTTTCTGATAGCAAATAGAAAATGTCTTTGCACATTCCAGTAGTCTCAGTTGCCCATTCTGCTTCACTAAATCCCAGATGCACTGCTGTTTGAGAAACACCCCCTGCCTGCATCCCTGCAGTATAATGCCAGTGCATCAGGAAACTCAGTTTTCTGAGCTTCTGCTGTTATGTCATAATTCTTTACTATGTTACATTGATTTGGTTCACTTACCTCATGTCCTATTCTGTTTCTCTGTTGCATTGTTACACCCCATTTAGATCCAGTTTATGCAGTAACACACTCTGCATAAATGTGAATGTGTACATTTGACTAATGATCACACAGTTCAGGTTCTATAGACTTCAGTTATCTTTACTATTGAATAAAATATACACCTTGTAACGAAGACTCAGAGAGCTGAGGATCCATCTGCAGCTTTATTGACCGGAAGTAGCAAACAACAGAGTAAGAGAGGCAGGCTAATGTCGAGGCAGGCAGCTAACAGTCAGAGATCAGAAAGCAGGCTAATGTCAGGGCAGGCAGCTCACAGTCAGAGTCCAAAAGGCAGGCTAAGGTCAAGAGGCAGGCGGCAAACAATCAGAGAATGAAATCAGGCAAGGGTAATAACAGGAAAATCAAACCAAGAAGAACGCTTAGTAATGTTCACTGAGCAAGATAAGACTTCGCATGCACTGATGGGTGAGGACTGTATATATAGTGTGCATGATGGATTTCAGCTGTCACTGAAATCCATTCCAGGTAAGTGGGCTGATGGGTAATGTAGTGAGAGTCTGTATGTGTCAGTATTTGGGTGAGTGTTCCCTCTGGAGGTACGGAGGAGGCAGAGCGAGTCTCTCACTCATAACAGAGCCCCTCCCCTGTGAACAGCTCTTGACGTAAGGAGGCTGACGATGCTGGGGTCTTCCTCAGAATCAAGGGTGTGGCTTTTCTGGGTGAGATCAGTGAATCTGCTCTGTAAGTGAAGGGTCAAGGCTATCCTCTGCAGGGCCCCATGATCGTTCCTCTGGATCGTTCCTCTATCCCTCCCAATCAACAAGATATTAGAGTATGCTGTCCCGGCGCCTAGAATCAAGCAATTCTCGAACTTGGTATGTTTCTTGGCCATCGACCAGCAGGGGAGGAGGAGCACAGCTATAGCTTCTCGTCTCTTGCTCTCCTCTCAGACCACCAGCCGGTTTCAGGAGGGATGCATGAAACGTAGGGTAAATACGATAGTGGGTAATTCTAAACTAAATGAAACTGTTGTAATTTGTCTGAGTATTTTAAAAGGACCCACATACCTGGGACTGAGTTTTTTGCAGGGCAGCCTTAATCGAATGTCCCTGGTTGAAAACCAGACCCATTGACCTGGAGTGTAATCTGGTTGGCTTGTCTCTCCTGGCTTCGAATGGCTTGTTGGAGATGCATGTGAGCACAATTCCAAGTCTCCTCGCTGCATTGCAGCCTATCGGTAACTGATGGGAGATTGGATGGTTCTCCAGACCAAGGGAATAATGGTGGCTGGTAGCCCATTGTGCACTTAAAGGGTGTTAATCCAGTAGAAGGTTTTTGCAGAGAGTTTTGGGCTTATTCCGCCCACATCATATATCTGCTTCAGTCTGACTGATTCTGATGACAGTAAGTTCTAAGGAATCGGATGATCTCCTGATTTAAATGTTCTGTCTGCCCATTAGATTCTGGGTGATAGCCAGATGTCAAATTGATGTTGATGTTCAGTTGTTTAAAAAATTCTGACCATACTCTGGAAGTAAATTGGGGTCCGCGATCAGACAGTATGTCATCAGGAAGTCCGTAAAACCAAAACACATTATTGCATAGGAGTTCAGCGGTTACAAAGGGAGTGGGGAGGTCTGCAGGATTTTGAGGAACGGTGGATGATGGTGAAGATAGTGGTATGTCCCTGTTTGACCAGGCAAGGGTAATAACAGGAAAATCAAACCAAGAAGAATGCTTAGTAATGTTCGCTGAGCAAAACAAGACTTCACATGGACTGATGGGTGAGGACTGTATATATAGTGTGCATGATGGATTTCAGCTGCCACTGAAATCAGTTCCAGGTAATTGGGCTGATGGGTAATGTAGTTAGAGTCTGTATGTGTCAGTATTTGGGTGAGTGTTCCCTCTGGTGGTACGGAGGAGGCAGAGCGAGTCTCTCACTCATAACATGAAAAGAGCCATACAGTGGTGTAAATTCATTCATTCATTTTCATTTCGGCTTAGTCCCTTTATTAATCTGGGGTCGCCACAGCGGAATGAACCGCCAACTTATCCAGCATATGTTTTACGCAGCGAATGCCCTTCCAGCTGCAACCCATCTCTGGGAAACATCTATACATACCCATTCACACTCAAACACTACGGACAATTTAGTCTACCCAATTCACCTGTACCGCATGTCTTTGGACTTGTGGGGGAAACCGGAGCACCCGGAGGAAACCCACGCCAACACAGGGAGAACATGCAAACTCCACACAGAAACGCCAACTGACCCAGCCGAGGCTTGAACCAGCAACCTTCTTGCTGTGAGGCGAACGTGCTACCCACTGCGCCACTGTGAGGCCTGGTGTAAATTTAAAAAGCAAACATTTACACATCCTGTACTATACTTTAGAAGTCAGGATGAGTTATTCTGAGTTATATGTAAAGACAAACTTTTATCTAATGATGCTAACCGTATTCTATTCTAAAATTTAAAAAAAAACTAAGGAACAGTTTGTTAATTGACAACAGTTACAGACATCTAAAGAAAATGTGACCATATACAGTGTGCATTCATCATTATATAAGTAATCTATATTACAGTGGGGGAAATAAGTATTAAACTTGTTACCATTTTTCTCAGAAAACATACAGTATTTCTAAAGGTGCTATTGACTGGACATCACCGGATGTTGGTAACAACCAAAGAAATCCATATATGCAAAGAAAACAAAACAAATTAGTTTACAAAATAAGTTATGTGTAAGGTTAGGTATTGTTTGGGGTTATTTCGATATCGGTGCTAAATTTAAACTTTTAAAACAGTACCATAGCCAAAACGGTGCCTGTACCGATACTTTTGAGCCACAAAATTATGGTGGATGACTCTAGAAAAACGTTTTATTTGACAAAAAAAAATATTTTAATAATTTTAATTGAACAATATAATTAAAGTTTAAAGTATACATCAAATCATATTTTATATATTTGGATTGCATTAATATATTTCTTTTGATTATTACTAGCCTGTGGAAAGGCTTTCATCAAACTCAGTTAACACCTTTTTTCTAGGGTTGGGGCTTGTGACTATGTTTAGATGGACATCAGTAATCTAATGATTTGCCTTAATCTGAAAAAAACAATAATGTGATTAAGGTGTTTACATGAGTTACTTTTTGAATGTTCCTTTTATGATCCGGTTTTACATGTTATAGCACATAGATCTATTAACTTCGTTACGTCACCAGGCTATCCACATTTCCTCCAGAGTTTCGTGTAATTTCAGGTGTTTCATTTTAAACTTTTTAACTTTAACTGCAGTTCGGCAGTTTCACTTTCATTCAGGAGCATTTTATTCATGCCCCTGTGACAAACTGAGGTATTTGACGTGAGTATTAAGTCAGGACTGGTGAAAGAGTGTTTTTTTATTGGAATTTGATACCGCACACCAAATGGAAAGAAAAAACCTCAGCATTTTGTGATGTGGGTGACTGTGGTCCTTTAAGGTAATCAAAAATTGCTGTTTACGTGGTGGACTCTTGATCAGATTATTGTCTTAATCATATTAAAATCTGAGTATTGGTACATTCCTTTGTCTTTTAGTTGATTCCCTGTGCCCTCAAATGTTTCATTAAGTTTGACGTGTTTCCCCTTTACACGCATCTTTTGTAAAGCATCTGCTTCACGTTGGTGTGTCAGAATCCTTGCTTGTAAATATAGCCATACTTTAGAATGCTTAGTTTAAGCAAATATGATGAACAAGAACAAACGCTTAACATCGTCGACGGTGTCCGTATTCCTCAAAGTTGTTTAGAATTAAATGTTTAGAGATAGTGTGACACAACGCGGCACCTATGTGTGCCTTTGATGTACCCCTTGATGCTTCTTACGTCCTTGTCTCAGCACCGGTGGCTCCAAAATTAGCCACTGAAATTCATATGCTGATTCGGTCCGGTACATACCAGTTACAGGTACTGGTGCCATATTGGCGCCAGGTTTCGATACCCAACCCTAGTTATGTGTAATAAAATGAAATGACACAGGGAAAAATGATTGAACACATGAAGAAAGGGAGGTGTAGAAAGGCAGTGAAAGCCCAGTCAGCAGCTGAAATCTCTCAGTTAGAAAGCAACCCTCTGCCCTTCATCATCGGATGACAGGCAAGAGCATTGCATCATATGTTTGGGGGTCCAGCATGTCGAAGCGGTGCTCATGGACAGTTCTTGCCCTCACTGCGAGGGCTTGACTGTTGCACAACTGAGGCCGCGGCGCACTCTTGCATTAGAGTGCGTCACCCCTGCTGCTCCCTGCCAAACAGTTAGCACTCGGGCAGGCCTGAGGGTAACAGTGGGAGCTTATCCGTCGCCTTCGGGCTCGGGGACCCCTTGCTCCTCATCAGTTGGCTCTGTCCAAGCTTCGAGTGAGAGTGCTGGTCCATCCTCCAGGATGGCCGCGCTCTCATTAGATGACACCAGGGACGTGATGTACAACGCTGCATCGGAGGGCGGGCTGAAAGAGCAGTCCAAGGCAATGGGAGAAGTCATCAGCAGGCTCAGAAAACTGCTCTCCCTGCTGCCCCATCCACCTACACTGCTCCTTGCTGAGGGCGTCCTCCCGTGGCTCCAAGATCTGCTCCGCTTCCGCTGCCCGCTCCACTGGCTAAGCGGCAACGCCGAGCCCGCTGTTGAACTGTGACACCCCCGCCCCAGGGCACGGTTAAGTCCGGTAAACGAACCGCGAAGCATTCCTGAGACGGGCCCTCTCATGCCCTCTTGGGACCGCTCTGTAGTCTTGGCAAGTCTGCAGAAAGATCCATTCGAGCCACTCGACTCTGCATCTTTGAAAATCCTGTCCATGATGACAGCTCTGCTAATCGCAGTGGCATCGTTCAAGAGAGTCTGGGATTTGGAGACATTTTGGTCAGAGAATCGTGCCTGGAATTTGGGCCGACCTACTCTCCCGGCTATGTGCCCAAGGTTCCTACCACCCCATTTAGAAATCAGGTGGTGAACCTGCAAGCGCTGCCTTTGGAGGAGGCAAACCCATTCTAAAAATCCCTAGACTACTTTAGCTAAGTAAAAACTCAATTACGACCCCCTATCTAATTCTAATTATTCCCATGTAATGGTAATTAAGGGCCTAGGGGACGTTGGAAGGTTGTGCTCTTGGTGATGCTTGTGCGCTCACGCTATGCTTCGCAAACTGCACATCAGGAGCGTGATGGGCTTGGCTGCCGTTTTTCCATTCACTCTCCCATATGTCTGGTTCCAGACACGCGTTGGAGTTCCCATGTGACGGGGAACGTCCTGGTTACTCGCTTCTTAGCCGGCAGCTTATATAGCACTAATAGCTCATTTCTGTCAGCTGTGGAGCTGAGGTCTGCCAATTCATTTGGCATTTATTGGCCCATTTTCTTACTCTTCAGAGTGATTGGTCATCTGACGTACTCCCATATGTCTGGTTTCAGACACACATCTCAGTTCCCTATTCGGGAAACGTGGGTTATGGACGTAACTAGGACGTTTTGTTTGATGCATTCAAAAAGAGTGTTTCTTTGAGCAGGTCAAATTAAAGGTTCATATATCTGACTGCTTAAATTAAAGAACAAAATTGTATTACAAATACATATCAAATGTATTAAAAAAATTATACATTTTAATGCAAGAATTCTTGTTCTGTGAAGTAAAATATAAAATTGTGCATGAAAAGCGTCGTCAATGCACCGTGATGCACCGAGATATCGAATTGAACCAAATCGATGGTATGATAATCGTGAGACCAGTGTAGGTTCACACCCCTACAGTCAACACATTGATCAATGCACATTTTAGTAAGAATGTAACAATAACAAATATTTTAGTGCAGAAATAATGCATATGTCCTCAGCACACAGCATGTGAAGTTATTCATAACATGAAAGACAAAGGTTATAACGTTAAGCCATATTACACTTACTCAGCAGTATCATAGCAGTATATTTTACTGCTATGATAGTGCGTGCTAGAAAGCTGCTCAAAATCCTGCTCAAGTTGTGTGTTTTTTGCAGTTACTGGTTCATCTTGGTTATCCTTGCTGCACATCTTCACCGCATTCACCGGGGATGATGTTTACACAGGCTGTGAAGTTTGTCACACCTCTGCGGCTGTGCACTTCACGGTTTCTGTGCACTTCATGGTTCATTTACAAAATATGTTTGTGTCTATGCTTCACAAAGGGCAACAGCCAATAACATTACTTTTCCAGGGTTGCGTAAACGTGATTGGCTAGCATATGCTCTAAGGTATGTGCATGGCGTGATCTAACTGGCATCGGTTTGAAGATTTAAAGTTTACTTAAAGTTCACGTGAATCTTTGACACTGACATAAGAAAAATAACATTTTAAAAATTACTTTAAATAATCCAAGCTGCCAATTAGTTCAGGTAAAAAAAACATATGATCTGCGCAGCACGACTAGTCGAGATCAATTAAAAAGCATCACGACAGAGCATTAAAGTCGGTGCAACCCCTAGATTTGATAGACGGGACCCACAGAACCATCAAGACTCTGTTGAAGTCTGTGAAAAAAAATAAGTATACATCATAACTGCCAATATTTTGAATGGCTAACATAATTTCATAAGAAAGAGTATAAACTCCCCATTGTTATTGCACATGAGTAAATATTCTGACAACATAAAAACATAATTCACAGACTATACTAACAGTTAGATTCAGTACACCTGAATGCTTCATCTTTCAACAAAAATCTCTTGTTTTTCTCCCACTTGTAGAATGACAACACCAATATTTATCATGCTAAAAGTGTAAAAGAAGGCTTGATTATTTTTTAATATAGATACATTTTGCACCAATTGATTTTTAACGTTTTAACCACACTGCACAATATGGCCATGGAATATATCTTGCCACAGTTTAAGAATATAAAGTTACACACTGTCAGTGTTCGTCCGCGTCATCCTGTTTATGTCATGTGCTTTCTTTGTCTTTCTCCCGCCACCATCATTGTTAATCTGTTCCACCTGTGTTCATCCCTTCTGTGTCATCTGTGTAATCAATCTGTCATCCATATATACCCTTTCGTCTGTGTCCATTGTGGTCCGGTATCTTGAATCGTGTGGGTCTCGTCCTGTGTCGTCCTGTCTTCCCGTATCCCATATCTGTTACCCGTAAGTGTTCAATAAACCCGTTTTGTAATGTTTCTCCTTCTCCGTCTCGTCATGTTATCCTCCGCCCTCCGGGCGTTACACACACTGCATCAGGGTATAACAGAATATTTGTCAAACATACAGCGTGGCAGAAACATATTGCTCACTGCAATAGAAATCCAGACATCTTTACCATTCTTCTGACCACATCAATATGAAGTAATTTGGAGGCTATTACCCTTTGGTCAGTACAATCCCACCAGTGTGATTACAATGTTCAGTGTGTCGCGTGATCAGCTGCTGAATTCAAATCTGTTTTCCCATGATGGCTCACACTGAGCCAGAAAAAGAGGCATGCTGCACTTGTCATACATGTCAATCAAGAATATCAGTATTTTCAAAAAAATAATGTTTGTGATGAGTATTTAGAGGGCGGCACGGTGTTGTACTGGGTAGAACTGTCACCTCACAGCAAGAAGTTCGATAGTTTGAGCCTCGACTGGGTCAGTTGGCAATTCTGTGTGGAGTTTGCATGTTCTCCCCATGTTCGCGTGGGTCTCCTCCGGGTGCTCCGGTTTCCCCCACAGGTCCAAAGATATGCACCATGGGTGAATTGGGTAAGCTAAATTTTCTGTAGTGTATGTGTGTGAATGAGAGTGTATGGGTGTTTCCCAGTGATGGGTTGCAGATGGAAAGGCATCTGCTGTGTAAAAGCATATGCTGGGTAAGTTGGTGGTTCATTCTGTGGCAACCCCTGATTAATAAAGGGACTAAGCTGAAAAGAAAATGAATGAATGAGTATTTAGAACTTACAGAATGTGTTAAAGGGTTGAAGGAATCTCTTATTTTCCTGTTAATTGTACTGTAAAATATAATCATGCAGAATAAAGCTTTACTGTGTGCTTTATAAGTATTAATAAACAGCCTATACATTAGTAAAAAGAAATAACATCTCAGCAGTTATATATTTACAAGGCCTAAAACCAGGATTTGAAAATGAGAGGACAGAGGGAGAGAGCATTTATTGAGGGCAAGCAAAAGAGATGAAGGGCCTGTGGCTGAGAGGGAGGGAAATTGAGCTTCTGTTCAAACATTTTCATAATTTCTGAAATCCCTTATTGTCACTTTTGTTCATTTTTGAACTCTAGCTTTTCTTTTCTCAAATGTCAGACTGGAGTTGACCCTAATTGGTGATATATATTGGTGAATAGTTAAACATTTTAGGCAGTAGTTCTGCCGTTCTGAAGTGACCTTCATCAAGCATCAAGCCTGGAGGGCATGGCTTGCCTTCCAATTGGTACACTGAGATGATGGAGACAGCACTCCCTTCCAGTGCTCCAAAACAGACTGCCTAGAATGTCAGTATTCTGTGTGCAGTACACATAAATTAGCAAAGAGCAAACAGAAGACAGCAGTGCTAGGTCTGGGTCTGCATCCTGCAAAAGCAGCACTTGCAGGTTCACAACCTGATCTCGAATGGAGTAGGAATCTTGGGCAAATGGCCAGGCCAGGGGCTCAAAATAATGTGAGATTTAACAAGCCCGAATTCAAGGCACGATTCATTGACTGCAAATGCCTCCAGGTCCCCAACCCTCTTGATTGAAGTCAACATGACAAGCCTCAGTCTGCACTTGTAACAGCGTGAGCCACACTCTCAGCACAGCCATAGACATGCTCTTGCATTGTGGGCATGTGCTGTTTTGCAAACACCACCTTCACATGCTGGGTGTCCAGACATGTGATGCAGCCATCATCTGAGGACAGGAAGCTGCTGCTTCCAGAAGCACATGAATGGCCCAGCATCTTTATAAAAACGTGAGCCAGCCTTTTAGTTTTTTTAGAGTCCAATTGCTCAGTGAAGTGCAGAGGTACAGGCAGACTACCCAAACCTTGCAGCTAAATGCACTCACCCCTGAGGTAACAGGAACTACTCTGTGCATGTAGTACTCAACAATGTGACTTGCTCTGAAGCAAGTGATAAAAGTGTGATATGCACACTTATGTGGGCGAGTGGCTCCATATGCAGATTCACCTCCACAATTTTCATTTGCCCTTTTTTATAAAACTCAGAGTGATAGGTCTTTAAAGTTGAATTGTTATGTTGGCGGAGTAATACACAAGAGTGAAGAGGCTGTACGAGGGCTGATAATGTAGAATATTGCACGGGTATCAGCCAACCAGATCAAGAACCAGACAGAACTGTTGTATGACAGGTTGATGGCCACCGATGCGCTGAATCTCCGAAATTAAGCAAACATATTTTAAAATAGGCACTATCCTTATAGATAAACTACATAGTTGCAATCTAATCAATTACATTATTGCCTTAAAAAGCCTCAAAAGTACATTATGTTGTCCAACAGGTGCAATATTTGTCAAAGTGTAGTGAGTTTATTCCTCTGCTTGGCAGTTTATGTGGGCGGAGTAGTACACAAAGGTGAAGAGGTTGTACGAGTGCTGATACTGCAGAATATTGCACAGCTATCAGCCAATCAGATTCAAGAACCAGACAGAACTATTGCAATGTATTCCCCTAAACACCCCAAAGTAGCTCAATAATATATAGATCTGGTGAGATCTGTGCAGGCCTTGGGAGGCCTTGGGGCTTTCATGTTCATCAAACCACTAGTCACTAGTCTTGCTGTGTGTAGTGGTGATTTATCAACCTTATACATGGCACCGTATTCAGGATACAATGGTTAAACCATTGGGTGTTCATGGTCCCCCAGAATGGTTCAGTATATATTGTTTGTATAAATGCAAAAACAGTAATACAAAATGATACAATATTTAAAATGTATATAACATTTATACAAAAAAATAAATGTTTTTTTTTTTTATGAGACCATACACTGACTCCTATTACATCCTTAACAAACCAGCTTTAACAATTCAGGAGATAAAGTAAACTCAACTGAAGATTTTTCAGAGATTGCCGATTTGGTGGCAGTTTGTTTTGTCCCAAACCAAGCATCACTTTCTGAATGAAGTTTAAGGTGTTTTTCATGGGTTTTTTTGGGGGGTAATCCAAATTAAAAGCATAAGACAGACCACACAAGACAGATGCAAATTTCCTGGGGCAGGTTCTGCAGATTGTCCATGACAATATCACCCCTAACAATGATGGGAATAGACACTGGGTCAAGGTAGAGTTTATTTGGAGACAGGCATCATCAACATCACATGTCTGAATGATACCAAACAATAAAAACATTACAGGGAAATGTGAAATGGCATGTTCAGCTGCCCTGTCTACACTGCCTTTTATGCATGGAAGAAATCGCATAAGAAATGCCATATGATTTTAATGCTTAAATTATGAAAAGTTTTTTGGTAACTAAATGTTAGTAAAAACTTTCATTGGTGCAATTGTTGACAATTTATATTGTAACCCTTGTTACTTGTTTGACAATGAGAACTTACTTTGCAGGTGTTGTAGAAGTTGCTGACATCATCAACAAGCAGGATAGCTACTGTAAGCCCCGGGGCACAAGAATCCGCAATGCTGTCACGTCTGCTTGATTCTAGAAGTTGATCAAATAAAGATCAAGTTCGAGAACATTAATCATTAAAGATATAGTAACCACATCTAAATATAAAAAAGCTGCTTATGTCAACATAGATGTAACAATTTTACAGGGCTTGCCTTATCCTCATAATAAAAAAATAGTATGTAAATGTAATGTAATGTAAAATTGCAAATACTGTGAATTTTTTTTTTAAAACTTTAAAAACTGCAGGTTTTTATGCACCATTTTATTAGATTTCTAACGTTAATACTTATACTTAATACTATAGACTAAACCATTGCCAACAGAGAAGAATGCGTTTGGGACAATGGTAAAATAGAAAATACATTTGGGACAATTAAAATAATATTTCAGGCATTCCCGGAACTGCTGTGTAAACTGAACTTTTTTGATGAACAATTAATCTGTGCATTTCATTAAGAAAAAGAAATGCTTGCCCTTGCAATCTAAAATTTAAATCTAAAAAAGCACTTTTTGTTTGTTTTCAGTTAAAGGGCACCTATGATGTAAGATCAACTTTTGGAAGTTGTTTGAATAGAACTGTATGTAGTTATAGTGCAGAGATGCCCAAACTAGGGCCGTGGGCCAAGACTTTGATTTGGTCCACCGTCTCATCTGAGAATAGAGGGAGAATGAAAGGATTTTATTTATAATTGAAGTCAGAATTATTAGCCCTCCTGAATTATTAGCCCCCCTGTATATTTTTCCCCCTGTTTCTGTTTAATGGAAAGAAGATTTTTTTTTCAACACATTACTAAACATAATAGTTTTAATAGCTAATTTCTAATAACTGATTTCTTTTATCTTTGCCATGATGACAGTACATAACATTTTACTAGATGTTTTTCAAGATCGAAGAGCAATTTAAAGGCTTAACTTTAACAATTGAAGAGCAATTTAAAGGCTTAACTAGGTTAATTAGGCAAGTTACTGTAATTAGGCATTGTATAATGATGGTTTGTTCTGTAGACAATCGAAAAACAAAAATTGCTTAAAGGGGCTAACAATATTGACCTTAAAATGGTTTATAAAACTTTCTCCAGAGGAAAAATATTATAGGAAATACTGTGAAAAATGCTCTGTTAAAGTAATTAGGAAATTACTCATGGCAACTTTAATAAAATACAGTTTGCTATATTTACCTTTGGCCCACAACCCTCCATCAAATTCAAATCAGGTTTTTGGCCCTTCATGAGAAAATGTTTGGGCTCCTCTAGTATAAAGGTTATGGTATATTGAGTATATTGCAGTACTCTTTCCTGGCAGTATCACAAACATTTCTTTGCTGCTTTTCTCTTTATCCTTCTTTGATGTTCTCCCACACAAAAAGGCAAATTAATATTCTGCATGGCCATGTATTTAGTGCACCACATTGTTCAGTTCCTTCAAGGAGACTGGGTGCAAGCATAACAATTAAAAGATATGCTAATGTGAATGTCCCTTTGTTCACCAGCACTTCTAAGTAATGCTTCTGTTCATTTATTCTCACTCAAACATGTACACACTTTCTGCATATTAATGATTGCGCATTGGAAAGGACCCCCTGCTGTTTTAAAAGGTGTGCATGCATATATAAGCTGTGAGATTTCTGTGAGGGAAAAAATACACATGTGTATGATGTGAAATGTTGCAAGAGAAAAAAATGTTTAGAGATGTTTTCATTGACATAATTTACTCTGTTTTAAGTGGGTTTCCACCAGGTGCTCCGGTTTCCCCCACAAGTCCAAAGACATGTGCTATAAGTGAATTGGGTAAGCTAAATTGTCTGTAGTGTATTTGTGTGAATAAGTGTGTATGGGTGTTTCCCAGTGATGGGTTGCAGCTGGAAGGGCATCCGCTGCGTAAAACATATGCTGGCGTTTCATTCCACTGTGGCGACCTCTTATGGATAAAGGGACTAAGCCGAAAAGAAAATGAATGAGTGATTGATGTTTTAAGTAATGTTTTAAGTTTAACTGATTTCAGGCCTTGTAGTCTATATGTTATCTTATTAAAGCAAATGGGCTAAGCGGCAGGAACTCTAGGTAAATACACAGAATCGGTTTTATTGCCAAGTGTGCTTACACACACAAGGAATTTGTTTTGGCTACAGAAGCTTCCAGTGTACATAAAGTGACAAGTGACAACACAAAATAAGTATGTAAAAGACAACAAACATTAAACAGAGATGCAATCAGTCAAAAAGCTCTGGATGTTGAATTGTATGTACAGATTTGTTATAAATATACAAGTTATAAGGTGCTGTGTACAACTGTGTAGAGAAAGTATTGCATTGTAAATTGTTATAAGGTGCTGTGTACAAGTGCGTATGAGAAAGTATTGCACAGTAGAGGAATATTTAACTGTTCATGAGGTAGATGGCCTGAGGAAAGAAACTTTTCCTGTGTCTGGCTGTTTTTGTGCTTGGTGCTCTGTAGCGCCGACCAGACAGTAACAGTTCAAACAGGAAGTGCGCTGGGTGTGAGGGGTCAAGAGTGATTTTGTAAGCCCTTTTACTCACTCTAGAAGATTACAGTTCTTGAAGTGTAGGAAGGGTTGTGCCAGTGATTCGTTCAGCTGTCCGGACTATTCGCTGTAGTCTGCAGAGGTCGGTTTTGGCAGCTGAGCCGAACCAGACGGTGATTGAAGTGCAGAGGATGGATTGGATGACAGCTGAGTAGAACTGTACGAGCAGCTCCTGTGGCAGGTTGAACTTCCTCAGCTGACGAAGGAAGTACAGTCTCTGCTGTGCTTTCTTCACAATAGAATCTATGTAAATGTCCCACTTCAGATCCTGAGAGATGGTGGTGCCCAGGAACCTGAATGACTCTACTGCAGCCACAGTGCTGTTCATGATGGTGATTGGGGGGAGTGCAGGGGGGTTTCTCTAAAGTCCACTATCATCTCCACCATTTTGAGCATGACCTGGAGGTTATTGTATCTGCACCATAAAGCCAGCTGCTCCACCTGCTGTCTGTATGCAGACTCGTCACTGTTCCGGATGAGTCCGATAACAGTAGTGTCATCCAAAAACTTCAGGAGCTTGATGGAGGGGTCTTTTGCAGTGCAGTCGTTGATGTATAGGGAGAAGAGTAGTGGGGAGAGAACACATCCCTGGGGGGCGTCGGTGCTGATGGTGTGGCTGTCGGATGTGATTTTGCCCATTCTGACTAGCTGTTGTCTATCTGTCAGAAAGCTGGTGATATATTAACAGACAGAGCTAGGAACAGAGAGCTGGGTCAGTTTGTTCTCGAGCAATGATGGGACAATGGTGTTGAAGGCAGAACTGAAGTCCACGAACAGAATCCTTGCGTAGTTCCCTGGTTTGTCTAGATGTTGTAGGGTATAATGCAGTCCCATGTTGACGTCATCATCCACAGACCTGTTTGCTCTATGTGCAAACTGCAGAGGGTCCAGCAGAGGTCCAGCGATGTCCTTCAGATATGCTAGCACCAGTCTTTCAAATAACTTCATTGCCACAGATGTTAAGGCAACAGGTCTGTAGTCATTGAGTCCTGTGATCTTTGGATTGGAATGATGGTGGAGCGCTTTAAGCAGGATGAAACTTGCACTGTTCCAGTGATCTGTTGAAGATCTGTGAGAAAATGGAGGCCAGCTGGTCAGCGCAGGTTCTCAGACAGGCTGGTGAGACACTGTCTGGGCCTGGTGCTTTCCTTCTCTTCTGTTTCCTGAAGATCTGACGCACATTATCCTCACTGATCTGAAGTGCAGGGGGGGGAGTTGGGTGGCTGGAGGTGTTGAAGGCCATGTAGAGAGATGGTCACGGCGGGTGTGGGGTGTCTGGTCGGCGGTCTCAAATCTACAATAGAACATAATCAGGCAAGATGTTTATTGCCGTCAATGCTGGGGGATGGTGTCTTCTAGTTAGTGATTTCTTTCAGGCCTTTCCACACTGATGCAGGGTCATTGGCAGAAAACTGGTTTTCCAGCTTTTTGGCATAGTTCTTCTTAGCCACACCAATCTCCTTTGTCAGTGTGTTCCTAGCCTGATTGTACAAGACCCTGTCCCCACTCCTGTAGGCATTCTCTTTGACCTGACGAAGCTGTCTAAGTTTTGGTGTGAACCATGGTTTATCATTGTTAAATGATAAGTCCTGGTAGGGATGCATAACTCCTCAAAGAAACTGATTTATGATGTTACAGTCTCTGTGAGCTCGGGTCGGTGGCAGCAGCTTTAAAAACACTCCTGCTCTGTGTCGTTGGTCCATCTCTTAACAGTCCTTAATACTGGCTTAGTAGTTTTAAATTTTTGCCTGTAAGTTGGTAGAAGATGAACCAGGCAGTAGTCAGAGAGTCCTAGAGTTGCTCTGGCAACAGAGCGATATGCATCCTTTATTGTTGTGTAGCAATGATCCAAAATATTATTGTCTTTGATGGGGCATGTAATATGCTGTTTAAATTTAGAAAGGTCATGTGTGAGTTTAGCCTGATTAAAGTCACCAGGTATTATAAAAACAGTTGTTGTTGTTCTGTCTCTGTGATCAGATCAGCCAGCTGTTGCAGTGCAGTACTCACGTGTGCTTGTGGTGGAATATAAACACCAATGAGAATGAACGAGGAAAGCTCCTGCGGCGAGTAGAATGGCTTACAGTTAATGAAAAGCACTTACACATCAGGACAGCACATCTTGTTTAACACAATTTCATCCGTACACCACCTTCTGTTGATGTAAAAGCATCTTCTAGTTTTTTTTGCCCGTTGACGCCATATTGCAATCCGCTCTGAACAGCTGAATGTCCGGTATGTGAAGCGTGCTGTACGGAATGACTTCATTCAGCCAGGTTTCCGTGAAACACAGAGCAGCAGAGTTGGTAAAGTCCTTGTTATTGCGTGCGAGCAGAAGTAGTTCGTCCATTTTGTTAGGAAGAGAGCGGACATTCGCCAGATGGATGCTAGGCAGCGGTGTTCTAAAGCCGCGTTGTCTGAGCCTGACAAGCGCGCCGGCTCGCTTCCCAAGCCTGCGCGCGTTTCCACAGTGCAGCTACTCCGCCGACAACAATGTTCTGCAAAACGTCAGAAAAATAAAAAACCAGCTGGTGGTCTGGAGAGCTCCACACCGAGGCAGCCATCCGCGACGACATCTTAAGATGCCGCCAGTGCCGCGGCACCATCCAGGGGTTTTTAACCTTTTATATTCTATGGGCTGCCACATACAAATAAACAACCAAAATAAAAAAACGGCTTTATGATGTAAAATGAAAATACTAGTTCATCCGCTGCGTAAAACGTATGCTGAGTACGTTGGGGGTTCATTCCGCTGTGGTGACCCCTAATTAATAGAGGGACTAAGCCAAAAAGAAAATGAATGAATGAATGAAAATACTATTTCAAAAACATTTAGTTTTTACTGTTTAGTTATTTATTCAAATAAAACATATTTGTTATTTATTAAACGTTTTCTCTGAATTTGTCTGCAATTTCAAGATAAAAATGGTGAAAAAATAAAATAAAAAACATCCCACAAGTAAGCTTGCTGTCCTCCGTATTTGCTGTGAATCCAGCACACACTCTTCCAGTGCCCTTTAAATTGCACAAATTGGGAGCTCTTGTTTTAGACTACAGCCGTTCGAACTATAGTTTTGACTATAAATAAAACGACTAAAAAATGATCAGTATGATGGTGAAAAACTGTACATTTCTAGCATCCTTTTGCAATCTTATGCCAAAAAAGAAAATAAGGGCAGTTATAATAGCTAAAAATGTGGGAGAGCGTTGCTATTATGTGATTGTATTGTATTGCAATATGGAGCAATTAGGTGTTGATGTTAAATCAAAAGTAATTCACAAATACTTGAAAATGAAATTATTTAATGACAATAATTCTCTATGGTTACAGCTGAATTAGTTACAAAATAAGTATGTAAAAAGATTATACATGAAATGATAAAAACATATGATATTAATTGTACCGAGCTAAAATGTAAAATAAAGTTACATGAGAGACAGGGAGAGACAGGGAGAGGGACAGAGCAAAGTTTACCACTTATTTTGTATCTTTCTTTGCCATGTGATCAGAGCCCAAATACTGAGACATACAAACTGACCAATCAACATGTGACCACATTGTAAAACCCCCAAAGTCCACATATTAACCAGACCTTGATCTTATCAGTATCTGCCTTTGGAATCTGTATGGACCTTCTTTGTAAAAAAGACATTTTGCCATATAAACAAATGCTTAAGATAATTTGGCTTCCTACACTCTGAATTCACCTTAATTCATTAAGGAACTGTTATTTAAAAAACAAATTTGTACATTTTGTTAAAAATATATTCTGCATAGGTTACAGGCAAGAAGAGTTAATAAGTTGATATTTAGTAGTCTGAAATAGTTCATGTACTATGATGTAACAGTATACAGTGTAATATACACTCACCGGCCACTTTATTAGGTACACCTCACTAGTACCCAGTTGGACCCCATTTTGCCTTCAGAACTGCCTTAATCCTTTGTGGCATAGATTCATCAAGGTTCTGTAAATATTCCTCTGAGATTTTGGTCCATATTATCATGATAGAATGCAGTTGCTGCAGATTTGTTGGCTGCACATCCATGATGTGAATCTCCCATTCCACCACATCCCAAAGGTGCTCTATTGGACTGAGATCTGGTGACTGTGGAGGCCATTTGAGTACAGTGAACTCGTTGTCTTGTTCAATAAACCAGTCTGAGATGATTTGCGGTTTATGACATAGCGCTTTATCCTGCTGGAAGTAGCCATCAGAAGATGGGTACACTGTGGTCATAAAGGGATGGAAATGATCAGCAATAATACTCAGGTAGGCTGTGGCATTGACACAATGCTCAATTGGTACTAATGGGCCCAAAGTGTGCCAAGAAAATACCCCCCACACATTACACCACCACCACCAGCCTGAACAGTTGATACAAGGCAAAATGGATCCATGCTTTCATGTTGTTAACGTCAATTTCTGACCCTACCATCCGAATCTCGCAGCAGAAATCGTTTTTCCAATCTTCTATTGTCCAGTTTCCTGTTCTTAGCTGACAGGAGTGGTCTTCTGCTGCTGTAGCCCATCCACCTCCAACGTTTGACGTGTTGTGCATTCAGAGATGCTTTTCTGCATACCTCCGTTGTAACGAGTGGTTATTTGAGTTAATGTTGTGTCTCCATGCCTAAATGTATTGAGTTGCTGCCATGTGATTGGCTGATTAGACATTTGCGTTAACGAGCAGTTGCACAGGTGTACCTAATAAAGTGGCCAGTGAGTGTACAACATAATATACAGTGTATTATCGCTTTGGTTCTTAAGCTTTCATTAAAAAAATATATCTGTGTGTTAAACTGATAGTGATTCATTCTTTAATTTAATCTCCCCACTGTAGGAGTAGGCAACAGTGTGTTTGGGTGGACCCCCCAAAATAGCCCACTGGCCACCCCATGTATAAAATTCTAACTCCGCCACAGCAGGAGAGTAGTAGTAGCTGGTGTATTTCTAGTATAAATTGAAATACTGATTCTGATTCTGTTCAGCTCAGTATAAATGTCACAGTTGAAGTTCAGTTCAGTTAGGACTCAGTTACATTTTAATGAGTGCATAGTTCCTGGAGACTTCAAAGAAAATAGGAAGCGAACACAAAATGAGAGAATAACAATTTTGTTTGTATTCCACAGACAATGCCCAGATGCAAATGTGTGTTGTGCCTTTGCGGGCGCACTTGGAGCCTCATCAAAGCCACTGCTGAGTGAAAGCCTGCAATGTGGGACTGAGACTCTCTGTGTGTGGCTCCAGGGGAAACAGGCATTGAATTGGCATCCCTGCAGTAGCTCTCTCATTATTCTCAAATCACAGCATGGCTCTGGTGTCATGCATATCTATCTCAAACACAACTACAGATGTGTTCCATATGTGCCTGTGGCAGTTAAGTGGCTTTTTAATAAATGATCCATGTCACCATTAAGGGCTGTAAGCAATTGTGAAGAAAATTTCCCTATTATCTAACACAGATCACTAAATTAGGTCTTCTAAAATATCACACTGATCTCTGTGATAGTTCTGGGCATTGTGCAAAGCAACCAAAAATGAAAGACAAAACCATAGGTCTGTTTTAATTCTTTAGATTTACTCAAAGTGCGACATACATTTTGTCAACAGAATAATATGTGCATAATGTATGTGTCCTGCCCATTTTTGTAGCCATGCGACTTAGATGGTCCACAAGGTGTCAAAACTGAACCAACCATTAGTTTTAAAAAGAAACGAAGCAGTAAAAACAAGAACAATCCATTACTGAAGACGGCTAAATTAGTTAATGCTTGTGTTAATGATTGCATGCGTACATGAAAATATCTATACTTTTGGCAATAACCTATCTGAAGCTCAAATGCTTAATATCAATCAGTCATATTGACAAAAACAGCAGGAAGCCAACACCATAATAATTAAAAATAAGCTTACTTTAGCATACTTTTACAGTACTTTGCACATAAATAATATACTTTCTTTTTTGTTTTCTTTTTTCCTTTTTATTGAGGGACCATACACAATTACATTTTTGACAAATATCTACTGATCCTCCACATTTTGCTTATGCATACAAAAATAAACAGAATATGTTCCTTCGGCAATTATGAGTATGTACATACTCTACCTGACAAAAGTCTTGTCATCGATCCCTGTTGTAAGAGCAACAAATAATAAGTTGACTTCTAGTTGATCGTTTGGAAAAGTGGCAGAAGGTAGATTTTTCCAGTGAATCATGTTGAAATGCATCCCAATCATCACAAATACTTCAGAAGACCTGTTGGAACCCACATGAACCCAAGATTCTCTCAGAAATCAGTCAAGTTTGGTTGAAAGGCAAATCATGGTTTGGGGTTACATTCAGTATGGGGGCGTGCGAGAGATCTGCAGAGTGGATGGCAACATCAACAGCCTGAGGTATCCAGACATTTGTGCAGCCCATTACATTACAAACCACAGGAGAGGTCAAATTTTTCAGCAGGGTAGCACTCCTTCTCATAATTAAGCCTCCTTTCAGTTCCTGAAAGCAAAGAAAGGTCAAGGTGCTCCAGGATTGGCGAGCTCAGTCACCAGGCATGAACATTATTGAGTGTGTCTGGGGTAAGATGAAGGAGGAGGCATTGAAGATGAATCCAAAGAATGAACTCACGGGAGTCTTGCAGGAACGCTTCCTTTGCCATTCCAGATGACTTTATTAATTTAAGTTATTTGAGTCATTGCAGAGATGTATGGATGCAGTCCTCCAAGCTCATGGCAGTTATACACAATATTAATTTTCCACTGCACCATAACTTTATATTTTATATTACATTATTTCTGTTAAGTGACAAGACTTTTGTCTAAGCAAAGTCAGACTTTACTGTCCTAATTAAATAATAAAAAATCAAGGCATGATTATATTTAATTTTTATTAAAAAAGCGTGATCTAGAGGCCTTTGCCTTTCATATAAGCCACTTCTGATACCAAATGATCAACTATTTGTTGTTCTTAAAACTTGGATAGGCGACAAGACTTTTGTCAGGTAGTGTAGATATGTAGATACATGAGTACAGGTATTCTTAGTCTCGCTGTACATTACACAGTACCTATGTATATAAATGTAAATTATTGTCTTATCTGACACAGAGAAATTCTTAGTCAGAAGAAGAAGAAGACCATACACCCACAGATCAAAAATAAATGAATATACTTGAAACTGGTCTCATTCACTCCCATTGATTTTTAGATGTAAAAAAACTGCTTGTTAAGCATCTTGATGTTGTAAGCTGATATTGTCTTATTATATTATTCTACTTTTTATGTATAGTCATGAACACACATGTTTGTAGAGCAAGTAGTTTGACCGTTCTCTGCCGTTTGTTATTCCTAGTCATTTCTCCCATAGGCGACTGAATCGGAAGTTAAGCAATCACAAAAATGAGTGCATAGTTCCATAGTGTAAAATAAGGTATTAAATAGCATGTAAATATGATGAAGTACTAAAAAACATGGCTTTGACAGATGTTCGTTTATTCATTTTACTATCAGTTTAATACACAGCTTTCAATTTTACATTTTTCTTTTTTTGCTTGTTTCTCTTGAGAACTGCAGTCTGTGCCTAAGAGAGAATGTGTAACTGTGTAAATACATTTGTCCACTGGGACATACAGTAATTTCAGTTTGCTGCATAAATTGGTAATCTGTGCAGCCTGAGGATAGTCTCAGTGTTGTGCTCCGGACAGTCTTATACTGTATGTTGTGGTTGGGGTTTGTTTTGAATTCCCTAATTATGTATTAAAAAAACTGCAATTAACTTCAATCTTCTTAACATAGAGACTCCAGTTAATTTCTTTGAATATTATGTACAGAAACTTTATATTTTTTGAAAACAATGAAGGTGAATATTTAAAAAAATATTTGAATGATTCCTACTTCTAGGATGTGTCAGAAATTGCTCATTTAATCCTGTAATATTTTAATGTTGTTTGTCACGGATCACAGAAGGTAGAGACAAGGATATCTTTTCACACAGTGTTTATTAAACACAAGTATATCTTCGCACCGAGCGGTGCATGCAAACAGTTCAATATAGTCACTTCCCTTAAGTAGAGCAAGCCGATGACAGGGGTTAGTCTCTGGGTAAGATGAGTCACGGATAGCCTTGGCGGATGATCCAGATGAGCAGACAGAGAGAGTTGCGACCAAGTGAAGAAGATACCGGACAATGACTGAAAGGAGTGCGTGGGTTATATGGAGTGGTGGTGATGACAGGAGCAGGTGCATGTGATGAGTGCGCAGGTGAGCGTGATTAGTAATCTGGTGAGTGAGTGCGTTGTGTAGTGGCTGGAGAGTGTGACTGGTGATCGGGGCTGACAGAACGTGCAGGAGGTGTGACAGTACCCCCCCCTCCACGGGTGACTCCTGGCACCCTGGACCGACGACGTGGACGGCCGCGGCCTCGAGGAGCGGGACGGTTGGGATGTTGCTGGTGGAATTCTTCGAGGAGAGTGGGATCTAAGATGTCCTCCCGAGGTGTCCATGACCGCTCCTCGGGGCCGAATCCTTCCCAGTCGACTAGATATTGGATCCGGCCGTCCCGCCGCCGGGAGTTGAGGATCTCTTTGACCTGGTAGATGTTCTCACCCAAGACTTCGGGTTGTGCTGGAGGGGGAGGCGGTTCGGGGTCTGTGGAGGGAGGAGAAACAGGGTCAGTGAAGGGTTTAAGGAGTGAGACATGAAAGGCAGAAGGAATACGGGAGTGAGGTGGTAGGTTGAGGCGGTAGGTGACAGGGTTAATCTGTGAATGGATTGTGTACGGCCCTATGTAGCGGGGACTCAGCTTTTTACAGGGCAGTCGGAGACGGATGTTTTGGGTCGACAACCACACCTTGTCCCCGGGATGGTATACTGGGTTGGGTAATCTGCGGCGGTTGGCGGCTTCGGTATGTCTCCGCACTGCCCGTTGGAGATGGA